>JANBSA010000064.1:0-17990 GCA_027577995.1 Coemansia sp. RSA 2671 | reverse complement strand
TTTTTTTTTTTGCGTGTAGATGGTTCGTCCTGCCCGCAAGGTTAACATTGTTAAGAAGCGCACCAAGCCTTTTGTGCGTGTCCAGTCGGACCGCTTCAAGCGTGTGCCAACCTCGTGGCGCCGTCCCGTGGGTATTGACTCGCGTACCCGTCGTCGCTTCAAGGGTACCCGTCCTCATGCCAAGATCGGTTATGGATCGAACAAGTCGACTCGTTTCCTGCTGCCCGACGGCTTCCGCAAGTTCACCATCCACAACAAGAAGGATCTCGAGAGCCTCCTGATGCTTAACCGCACCTACGCCGCCGAGATTGCCCACAACGTCGGAGCCAAGAAGCGCATCGAGTTGGTTGAGCGCGCTAAGCAGCTCAGCATCAAGGTCATCAACGCTGATGCTCGTGTCCGCGCTGTCGAGAACTAAATTAGGAATAGTGTTCTTTTTCCTTTTTTAACAACGATAAAATGACTTTCAATAGCCTATTGCGTTTCATTTGTATTTATGAAATGTTTGATATCCATGGGTGCATTGAAAGTAAATGTTGTAGTGCACTCCCACAAAAGAACATTTATTAGGCATTGCAATAAAAGAGACAGCAAAATGGCACGAGATATAGCCACAAAACCAGCTCCAAACCGTTTCGCACAACTTAACGGTACGACTTTTGGTAGCGGGCACGGGCACCGGGACCACCGAACTTCTTTGGCTCGCAGCGACGAGGATCAGCAACCAGCAGGGAGCGGTCATAAGCGATCAGGATATCCTTGATCTCCTTCTTGGAAGCCTCATCAACGAACTTCTGGTAAAAGGCAACCAGGCCCTTAGCAATAGCCTGACGAATGGCATAGACCTGCGAGGTCTGTCCACCGCCCTTAACGCGAACGCGGAGGTCAAGTCCAGCGAACTTGTCCTCGCCGACAATAAGGATGGCCTCGTACACCTTGAACCTGAGAATCTCGGGCTCGAGGAGCTCAAGTGGGTGTCCGTTAATGCGGATCATTCCCTTACCGCGCTTGACGTGAGCGACCGCAGTGGCGTTCTTCTTGCGACCAAAAGTCTGGACAGCCTCCATTGTCTACAATACAAAAATCATAATTTCGAAATGCGTTAGTGACTTTGGAAATTTACTCAATTTCGAAAATGCGAAATTCGAATCGGGCCCAGCCATTATATCGACTTTGGCTGATGGATACGCTGATATCGAATCCATTGTTGCGTATACTCGCGTTGGATGCTAAAGGATTCGTACAATTTATGTCTGAGCTTGAGTTAAAAAACGTGATGGTGGATTTTAAGAGGTCAGAACTTGAGCATAGCGGCAGTTGCCAGCACAAGCTTGCCTTCATCCCCACCACCACCCAAGAATCGAGCCGGCTCGAGCCGGTGAGCCGCGAATTGGAGAGGGGGTGGGCAAAGTGGCAAGAGTGGGGCGGCTACCAGGCATTCATCGGCCTTTTTCACAACCACAGTCGTCGGCGCTATTTATTTACATAATTCAACGCTAGATACAAAAACGTACGAATATCGCATCCATCCACGAGTATACGATCGCATCCATTTGCCAGAATCCAACGCATCCATCCACATGGACAGGGCATTTTTATGGCAAATGGAGCGAACATTTAAAATGCCCAGACATTTTAATTACTAACACCATTTTTTGAAACTGCTGCCACCAATTCCCGAATGTTTTAGATGCAGAACAAGCAGCTGCCCAACACCCATTTCCGCAAGGAGTGGGATCTCCGCGTGCGCACCTGGTTCAACCAGCCCGGCCGCAAGCTGCGCCGCCGTCGTGCCCGTGTCGCCAAGGCTGCTCAGATCGCTCCCCGCCCCACCGAGCTCCTGCGCCCCGCCGTCCGCTGCCCCACTGTCAAGTACAACCGTAAGGTGCGTGTGGGCCGTGGCTTCACGTTCGAGGAGCTGAAGGCCGCCGGTATCGGAGCCAAATACGCTGCTACCGTGGGTATCGCCGTCGACCACCGCCGCCGCAACCGCAGCGAGGAGTCTCTGGCCCTTAACGTCCAGCGCCTGAAGGCGTACCAGGCCAAGCTCATCGTCCTCCCCCGCAACCCCAAGCACCGCACTGCTGAGGTCGTTGAGGCGTACAAGAGCGCCGCCCAGGCCTCGGGCCAGGTCGTCCCCGTCCCCGCCGCGTTTGTCGACGAGGCGCCCCGCGCCGTCTCGGCCGAGGAGAAGAAGTCCCGCGCCTACGTCGCCCTCCGCCAGGCTCGCGGCATCCAGCGCAGCGTCGGCAAGGTGCAGAAGCGCATCGCCTTCATCAAGGAGAAGAAGGAGAACGCAAAGAAGTAAATACTTGCTAGTCCTTGTGTTTAGTAAATTCATCAACAGTGAAGCCCATTGAACAAAAAGTTATAATGCTCTAACTCTGACTACTGCTGCTGTCGCCCTTTGCTGCTCGCCGGCCGCGCGTGGCAGACCCCTCGGACTGCGCATGCCTGCGCGTCTTAAAGTCCAGCATAGGCGGCGGCAGTGGCTCAGCCCACGGGTTGGGCAAGCGGGCCGGGCTGGACGGCGACAGGACCAGGGGCGTGGTCTGCCGCGAAGCCGCAGCCGACCGCGTAGGCGACGCATAAACGTACCCCTCATTCGACGCGTTCCTGCTCGACTGGCCGGCACGGGGGCCGGGGGGAGATCGCAGGGCCGAGTTGCTCTCTGCGCTAAGCGAGCGCTTGTACGTAGGGCGGTACACGTGGCCGTCGTCGCTAGCGTAGTTGATGCGGTTGGCCGACGACTGGCGCGACGACGGCCGCAAGCGCGCCGTGACATTGGCCGGGCGGCTGGCGGCGCGCGATCCGCTCCTGGCCTTGGCGATCTGCGACAGGCTGCTGCTGGACCTGGACGACGCCGGCAGCCACCGGCCGAACCTGGCAGCCATGCCGGTGGGGCGGAAGGCCGCGCCCGACGGGCTCAGCGCCCCGGCCGCGTGCTCGCCGGTGTCGCTGCCGTCGCTGCCGTCAGCCACGGGATCGGCCGCGTCGCTCGCAGCATGGCCGAGCAGCGCAGAGTCGCTGGGCGCCAAGGGGCCGGGGCTCTCGCGCCGCACGGTGGCCTCGGGCGCCCTGTCGTCCAACAGGCGGTCGAACGACGGCCGGCCCAGGTGCCACTCGCGCGGGCCGCGCGCGGAGGCCGGGGGCTCGAGTGCCCTGGGGTTGGTCGCGGAGTGCATGGACGCTGAGGGCGAAAACCGCCGCGCGCCATCGACGCCCTGCTGGCGCTCAGCGGCCCGCCGTGCCTCGACCAGCAGGCCCCTCCCTTCCTCGCGCGGCAGGCACAGCGGCCCCATCTCGGTGTCCTCCGCGTCGTCGGCGCCGGCGCGCTCGGCGCTGAAGTACTCCATGACGCGGCCATGCACGTTGAAGAAGGCCAGCGCCGCCGGCACCATGATCAGCACGGGGATGGCGCGGTTCGACTGCTCGCCCAGCACAGGAACAAGGTCGATCTGGTCCATGAACCGGGCAAACTCCGTGACCTCCTGCTCGTCGACGCCAGCCATGTTGAGAAAGTTGTAGCACAGGGGGAACATCAGCCGGCAGAGGTACGCGCCGCAGAACAGCAGGCTGCGCTCGCTGGTGTGGTGGTGGGACTCCAGCGAGTAGATGTTGAAGATGCGCAGCTTCATCACCGAGCTGTACGCGCACAGCGACATGTACGCGATGACAACGATGCTCGCCACCTCGATGGAAAAGTAGCTCAGCCCCAGTGTCCGCAGAAGATAATGCACAAGCGACACGTCAGAGGATGAGCCCAGATTGAATGTGAGCTCGGACCACAGCACGACGATGCTGAGCACAGCCGCCGCCACCGTCAGCAGGCGGTACGCCAGGGGCCGCAGCCCAATGAACCACCACCACGCCATCGACCTCCGCGCCATCGACCACTGGCTCCACGGCCGCAGCGACGACTCCAGCTGCCGGCTGGGGTTAGCGCGCGACGCAATGGCGTCCTGCAAGAAAAACGCGCGCCACGCCGCCCGGTTCCACCGCCACCGGTCGCGCTCCTCCTTCAGCACCGCGTGCTTGACCCGGTTGTGCAGCCCCGCCAGATACCCGCGCGAAATGGCCCCCGGAATGCGTGCCGCCAGCGACGCCTGCCCCGCCCCCGGCGCCCGGTCCCCACAGTGCTCCAGGATACGGTCCACGCTCCCCCGCAGCTCGTCAGTAGCGCCGACCCGCGACGAAACCAACCCCACCTCGCACACAACCTCCGCCAGCTCCAGCTCAGAGTCGTACGCGCTGTCCTTGTACGCCATCGCGCGGTTCTCAATCTTGGTCAGCTCCAGCACCAGATCCCCCCTCCGCCACAGTTTGCGCGGTATAGAAACAAGTCCGAATCCCATCAGAGTTATCACCAGAAACAGGCCCCAGAAGTTGGCCAGCGCCATGAGAAACGCCACCAAGTCAGCTCCAAACACCCCACGCGTCACAGCAACGTATCCGACCACCACCAGCCCAACCGCCCCCGTGTACCCGTAGAACTGCAGGTTGCTCCAGCACGATTCCCGCAGTCGCTCTCTGAACGAAAATGCCCCCGAATCCACATACGCCATCATTATCGGCAGCACCAGCCATGTCAGCATATACATGAACCAGTACAGCCCGATCCACAGTCGCCGCGTAAACTCCCCATCAATGTACCCCAATGGCTCATCGCAGTCATGCTCGCACTTTCGATACAGCGTCTACAAATAAGGACCTTAGTAGTCATCATAAATAGACACCCAGTCTTTCCTCGCTTACTTACCGAGCTGTAGTCAAACGGAAGGATAAAGACAATAGTAAGAGGCAAGTACCAGCTGACTACCGCTGCCACTTGGACGTACCAAGCGCACCGTTTACGGTCACCGTATGTGTGCAGCAACCGTAGTATGACTAGTAGGCTGGTAACACCGCAAAGTAAGAGCGGCCACAGCATTTGGCCTCGAAATAAAAAAAAAATAGTTTGAAATTAAATTTAACAGATGAAACAAAACAAAACAATAAAGAAAAAAATGGTCATACAGGTTTTTTTTTGTAAACTATGTGATTTTCATACCACGTGTCATCAGTTACAAACTCCGTCTTTTTCATATGGAGCTTACTGCCCCCCCAGTCCCAATAGACAAAAGTCAGCAGCGTTTGCACTCATGAAAGCGCAGTAAAAATGTCCAGAACAACATTGCCAAAGTCCCACACATCTTTTTTTTCTTACCTCTCTAACTTTTTCACCAACACCCCCCAATAATGCATCCAGGAACAACCAAAGCCCACGCCCCGCCCGTGCTCCCGCAGCCGCTCGCCACCCTCCTAATCCCCGACGGCGGCGCCCTAGCAACCCGCGTCCACTACGAAACCCTCAACGACGCCGTCTTCCTAATCCGCGCCATGACGCTCTCCGCCGGAGTCTGCCTAGTAACAGTAGTTCTCCTCTCCCTGACAACAGCCAACGTAGACATCAAACTCGGAATCCAGGCAATAACAACATACCCGCGCCTCCTCTTCTCCTCGCCAGTGTGGTCCTCAACCTCGGTGTTCTCGGCTATCCAGGTCGTGTGGTTCATGGCATATTGCGTGTTCTCCCACATAATTAGACTGCATTTTAATGTGGCTGACCCCCCTCGTGACTGGGATGATCGCAATGGCGAATGGTCCCTCATCGAACTGGACGTCAGAACTGCGCCCAAATCCGACCACCACGCTGCCGGCTCGTCGCGCATATCGACTAGTGACACGTCTGATGCCGCATTGCTGGCTGCGCCAAAATCCGCGTCGGACCAGTGGAAGCTCTGCGTCCTGCCCACATCCCATGCTGCGCCGGGTCCAAGACAAGCCGAGATATCTCTGCTCACTCCAGATCCAGCCTATCTGGCCTGGAACGCAGCCTATAAACGCAAGTTTGTCTAGATATATTTTGGTTTCACAAAAAAACAGAATGATATAAAAAAGGAGCTCCAAACTACAGTTCATCGTGCCCCGCTCCACCCTTATCCTTCGAGCTCTGCGGCTCATCGTCCGCCTCTGTGGCTTCAGCCTTGGGCTCAGACACCGTGACTTCAGGCACCTTCTTCTTAACCTTCTTGGCCACGAGCTTCGCCAAGCTACGCTCAATACCCACCGCCTTGTCATCAATAGCCGTGGTAGTAAGCACGGGCTCGTCCGACATCGCCAGCGCCTCCTGCTTCACAACCATGTCATCCAGCCACACAGTGGTATTGCGCAGTGTGTCCTCCAGCCCCTGCAGCAGCTCGCTAGCCGGCTCCAGCTCCTCAGCCGTATACCCCACCCGGTACAGCTCGACCAAGCTCTCGGCCTGCTTGATAATAGCGCGCAGAGCAGAGATGTGCTCAGGGCGCTTCGCCACCTGCGTTCTGCGGAAGACAATAGGCTTCTGGAGAGCTTTAAGCTGGGCAGTGCGCTCCTGAATGTCCTTAAGCGAGGCCATTTCCGCGTGAGCATCGAGCCAGTCAGCAGCAGCATCAACAGCGTCGCTTAGAGCGTCGCGCTGCTGTTCGGTCGTAACATCGGTGGCGTCGTCAGCCAGGTCGCGGAGCTGGTAGATCAACGACTCCAGACCATTGACGGCCCCGTGGTGAGCAGCACGCGCGGCATCGTCGTCATCCATGAGCTGAAGCAAGGCACGCGACTTTTCCAAAGCATCACCGCCAAGCTTCACCAGGCCGTGGGTTGCCACGTCAATGTCCAGCTGTACTACCTCGACGACCAACTCAGGCGGTGGCACAGGCCGCGCACGTAGGCTGGCTTTCTTGGGCGCCTCTGCCGATGAGCTCTCAGACTCAGTAGCAGCGGTGCTGGCTTCCCACTGCGCAGACTCTGTCTCCCACAGAGCCAGGTCCTCCAAGTAGGTGGCGTAGCCGGGGTTGGTGACATTAAAGGCGGCCTCAGCCTTGACGACCTCGAATGCGCCCAGCTCGTTCGTCTGCACGGTCACACGCACCTCCGGCTTATCGCTGACGGCTTGCTTGGCCTTTAGCTTGCCCTTCGCTCCAGGCACTCCGCTGACCTTAACCGACGCAAGGTCCGTCCAAGCACCGTCCTTTCCTAAGCTGGGCTTGGCGACAAAGTCAATTGAAAAGTCCGAGGTGCGCGTATCACGGATCACGCGGCGCACGCCCACAGGGCCAAACTCTGGGTACAGGACCACGGTCTCCTGCTTGTTTCCGCCCAAAATAGACTTTGCCTCGGTGGAGTAGGTAGCGCGAACGGCATAGGGCATGGCATCGCGCAGACGCATGTCCTTGACGCGGAAGTGGCTGCTAAGCGTGGCGCCCTTGAACACAGCGCCCATGACGCATGCCTCTTCGGCATTGACGTTGCGCGACAGCTTGGTAGCGCCATAGGCATCGCCCAACGTCTTCTGCACAAACGGCATGCGAGTGCCACCTCCAACCAAAACGATAGAGTCGATGTCAGCCATCGTCAGTCCCGCTGCCTTTAGCGCATCGTCGATAGGCCCGCGAATGCGCTGCGCCAGGTGCTTGGTAGCACGCTCAAATTCGGCGCGGCTCAGCTGGGTCCTGAAATCAACGCCCGCTAGTACACCCTCGACCGATGCCGTGGCCTCTGTGTTGGCGCTCAGTATGGTCTTGACGCGCTTGGCCTCCTTCAGCAGCCGGTTCATCGCACGGGCATTGTCGCGTACGTCGGCACCGTGGTTGCTGGCCATAAACTTGTCAACCAGGAGATCGCGCACCACAAAGTCCACTTCCTGCCCGCCCAGCGTGCTATCGGCAGCAAATGCCTGCACATTGATGACAGTGGCCTTTTTCGATTTGAGCGCCTTTGTCGCTGACCGCATGGAGAATCCGGCGATCGTAGCCACTGTTTTGCCAGCCCCCATGTCGTAAAACACGTGTTTCTCAGGCTTGGTAAACGACCGGCTCATCGCATAGTTGAGCGCAACCGCGCTGCCATCGTTGACGAGCGCCAGGGTGCGGAATCCCGCAAGCTGCGCCGCATCAAGCATGGCCTGGCGCTGGCTGCGATCAAAGAACGACGGCACGGTGAACACCGCCTCCTTGACCACGATCCCCTCGCTCTCCTTGACCAGCTGCTGGGCGTAGCGTAGCTGCATAGCAACAATCTCTTGCACGGTCAGCGTCTCGTTGGCACCAGGGCCGTATTGGAACGAGACCGATCCAGTCGCCGGCTCCTTGACCATGCGATTGGGAAACTGCTTGCGATACGCAGCGGCCACCTCGGAGTCGTAGGAGACGCCGAGCAGGTTACGCACTGCCATGAATGTCTTTTCGGGTAGCCGCGGCGAAATCGCAATGGCGTTAGAGCCAAAGGTGCGCTCTAGTCCGTTTACTGTCACGACTGACGCTGTCTGTCGGTTGGCGTCCCGGTTGAGGACCAGGTCGAGCGGGCGGCCAGGATTGGCTAGTGCAATTGTGAACCAATCCGTGCCAAAGTCTATGCCCAGCACGGCTGCATTTGCACAGGTGGAGGTCAGCATCATTACGACCAGCAGTACAAGCGTTAGGAGGCGACCAGGCCCTAGCTTGCACCTTGTACGGTGCTTTCGCGCCGGCGAATGTGTACTGTCCGCCATTGCAAAGTTTAACGTCTAATTTTCAGAGAAAGAACTCAGAGATGAAGTATATGTAGCGTTGGCAATTACGTAGAAGCATAAAAACGAAGGGACCACTGTGGAACTGCCACCTCACATACTTGGGCCACAGAATCAAGGTTGATCATATCACGTGGCTTATCTGCCAGAGGAGTTGAGACGATTCTCGAAATTGGCATTTTGCAATTTTCGCATTCGCTCAGAATTTTTTATTTTAAATTTTCCGCTATGAAAATCGGGCGCATTTTAGCTACGCTAGAGACGGGACTCGGCAGCGCAGTCAAGGTGTCGCCGACCGTAGAATCAGTAACGCTGACGCTATCGCAGCGCACACGTGCGTCGGGAGCTCGCCACTTTTGGCGCGAGCATTTACGGCGAATCCAGTTCGCCAACCCCGCCCTCCCCATCCAAGTCAACTATCCGAGGGAGCCGTGCATGCCCAAGCTCGAGATCAAGTTCTCCAACACCACCGCCCAGTCGTTTAGCGTCGCTGGTATGCGCTCGGACGAGATCTATAAGCAGTTCATCACCAAGGCTGCTACCAGCCAGGTTTAGCGTAAATAGCAGTCACGAAACGTGAGAACTTTTCGAACAATAACATCTTCTGTTACATGTGTAGTAATGTTTGTTGGCGGTGCAGAAAACTCTCCGCTCGAAAGGCAGCAACTACTGCAGTAGTCGCCTGTTGTAACATTGCTGCGCGCGCATGTGTGATACATGTTTGCCCTTTGGCAGTTCGAGGGGGTTGGTCGCGTATAAATACCGGACGAGACCTCCTGCTACATGCTACACTCTACTTTAGCAATACCTACACCGCCACAACATACATATTACATACACTCTACCAAATGCTTCCAGGATCCAGGTTGGCAGTGGCGATCACTGCTCTAGCATCGCTTGCAAGAGCCCAGTACGGGTATAGCGGTTTAGGGGCGTACTATGGCGCCGGCTCAGGCTACGGAGGCATGGGCTACGGGAGCATGGGCTACGGGGGCATGAGCTATGGAGGCGTTGGATATGCTGGGACTGGCTACGCTGGCGCAGGTCTCCCTGGCATGGGATACTACGGCGCAAGCATGGGCGGTCTCTCCTCGCCCTGGGCATACGGCAGTGCCGGCGGATTTATCCCCACTGGCATGGGGCACGGCATCATCCAAGGCGCGTCTACCAGCGGAGCCATTATCCGCGGCCCGTCCGGAACCATCATTGCGGCGCCCCAGTCGGCAGGCAGCATAGTGTTTTAAAGTCCATGTTCATTCAATAGCTATGCGCATAATTCCTACTGCGCCTTGGCCTCCAGACAATTCGCCATGGCCCGAGCAGACCACATCTGGGAATGCCGCTCTGCAGTAGCTTTGCCCTGAGCCATTGTGTACACGTGAGCTGCTCGTCTGCACTATATCAGAATGGGGCAGGCAGGGGCTCGCATAGCATCACTTGCCAGCCAATCGCCAGCCACCGGGTGACAAAAATGTTTACACAGAATTTGATTAGGAAAATTTTTTGCGGCGTTGAGACCGTAATTTTTGGGCTTGCGTGGCCGCAGCGGCCGAAAGTGGGTGGTATAAAGGGCAGGTCCAAGACGGCGTGCCTGGAATTTTTCTTGCTTCGCAACTTCATAAAATATCTTTGATTTTTACTTTGAAAAGGTCAGTATTTATTTTCGTATTATTTTGGCGTATCCATCCTCGCATCCATGCCTTGCATCCATCCACGAGCCGCATCCATCTCTGGGTGTATCCATCCGCTCGTCGCATCCATCACACAAACTAATATTTTCTGCTGTTGCTGCTGCTGCCCTGTATAGTCTTCACAATGGGAAAAGATAAGCACCACGTAAACGTCGTCGTTATCGGCCACGTCGATTCCGGCAAGTCGACCACCACTGGTCACCTTATCTACAAGTGCGGTGGTATTGACAAGCGTACCATTGAGAAGTTCGAGAAGGAGGCCTCCGACATGGGCAAGGGCTCGTTCAAGTACGCCTGGGTCCTCGACAAACTGAAGGCCGAGCGTGAGCGTGGTATCACCATCGATATCGCTCTGTGGAAGTTCGAGACCTCCAAGTTCGTTGTCACCGTCATTGACGCCCCTGGTCACCGTGATTTCATCAAGAACATGATTACCGGTACCTCCCAGGCCGATTGCGCTATCCTCATCATTGCCGGTGGAACCGGTGAGTTCGAGGCTGGTATCTCCAAGGACGGTCAGACCCGTGAGCACGCCCTGCTCGCCTTCACCCTCGGTGTCAAGCAGCTCATCGTTGCTGTCAACAAGATGGACTCCGTCAAGTACGACGCTGCCCGTTTCGCTGAGATCTCCAAGGAAGTCGCTACCTTCATCAAGAAGGTCGGCTACAACCCCAAGGAGGTTGCCATCGTCCCCATCTCCGGCTGGGTTGGCGACAACATGTTGGACAAGACCGAGAACATGCCCTGGTACAAGGGATGGACCAAGGAGCTCAAGACCGGCACCCAGACCGGCTACACCCTGGTCGATGCCATCGATGCCATTGTCCCCCCTGTCCGCCCCTCGGACAAGGCCCTCCGTCTGCCCCTCCAGGACGTCTACAAGATCGGCGGTATCGGAACTGTGCCCGTCGGCCGTGTCGAGACTGGTATCATCAAGGCCGGTATGGTTGTCACCTTTGCCCCCGCCAACGTCACCACTGAAGTCAAGTCGGTGGAGATGCACCACGAAGTCCTCGCTGAGGGTGTTCCCGGAGACAACGTCGGCTTCAACGTCAAGAACGTGTCCGTCAAGGATATCCGCCGTGGTAACGTCTGCTCTGACTCCAAGAACAACCCCGCCAAGGCCGCTGCCAGCTTCAACGCCCAGGTCATCGTCCTGAACCACCCTGGCCAGATCAGCGCCGGTTACGCACCAGTCCTGGATTGCCACACCGCCCACATTGCCTGCAAGTTCTCTGAGCTCCTTGAGAAGATCGACCGCCGTACCGGTAAGACCACTGAGGAGAACCCCAAGTTCGTCAAGTCTGGTGATGCCGCCATCGTCAAGATGATCCCCTCGAAGCCCATGTGCGTTGAGTCCTTCCAGGAGTTCCCTCCTCTGGGTCGCTTCGCCGTCCGTGACATGCGTCAGACCGTCGCTGTCGGTGTCATCAAGTCCGTCGAGAAGAAGGAGGACACCGCTGGCAAGACCACCAAGTCTGCTGCCAAGGCTGGCAAGAAGTAAATTCTTTTTAACCGGCTTTATACTAATTGCAACCAATGCAGGTTTTTAAAAACTACTCTTGCTTGAAGTACCTTGATTTGTGCTGAGGACCCAGATCCGCCAGGGTGCTCTCGTCTATTGGGCGCGGCGGCGAATGCGACACGCAGTCGCGGATGTACCTGAGCTGCTTAAAGTACATGAGCTTCTCTGGGTTCTGGTACGTGGTTGTGCGGCCGCTGGTCGACGGCATGACGAACAGGTATGCAAATTGCGGCGGCTCATCTGAATTCAGAGCCTCATTCGGAGCCAAAGGCCGCAAGGGCGGTTTTCCTGCTTCGGCTTCAGACAAGTCGTAGACCACGGGCTGGAGACCCGGTGTAGGCTTTGTCTGAGCAGCAAAGATCTCGTAGATTCCGAGGCCAACAAAACAAACAGTCTTGGGCCTGCATTCCGAGATTTTTCGACACAGATCCGGCACAGCGTCCCGCATCTCCTGGCGACTGAGATCGCTGGTGGAAGGCGTAGTGCGCTGAACCAGGTTCACTATACTCATGTTCCAGGTACTCCACAGCCTGTAGCCATCTTCCGGGGCGATGCTTTGTGGAATGAGGTTGGATTGGTAGAGGCCCTTCCAGAAAAAGTTCTGCGGATTACCAAAGTGAAGTTGCTTTTTGCCGCTGACTACGCCTGGGTTGATGCCGACAAAGAGTATGTCAAGGTGGGGACGGAGCACTTCTGGAATGGGCGGTAGTTGCGCGAGTTCTGCCGGAGTTGGTTTACTGCGTTTTAGCGGAGCATTTGTGGCGGGACTGGCTGCCACTGGGTTGGAGGCGGAGCGCAATGATGCGCGCACAGACCTACTGAGCGCTGTAGCTTTCTTGGGCATCGAGTAAACAAAATAATGATGCCAATGAAGAAGTTGATGAATATTGAATAGATGACTGTGTCGTTTTATTTGAACCCTGTATGGGCATGAGCTATGACCTCATCTTACTATGCCTAATAAACTCACTAGTAACTCTTTTTTTTCTTGTTGCATATCGTTTCAAGTTGACTAATCTTACTTGACCAACACAGGTCATTTTCTCAAATGCGTTTCAATTATTTTGCATCCATGTATGCAACGAGAAGGAGCCAATTGACATTGACTATACAAGTACGACTGCTTGAACCTTATTAGATGCCGACAGTGAGATTTATATGCCTCGCACACAGGTGAAGCTAGATACCCCTCAAAGTACGCTTTGACGCCCATGCTCATTGTTTCGCAAAGTAGGATAAAGTCGAGGTCGGGGCAAACCAACACCATCAGAAGAAATAATAGAGCAGCGCTATTGACATCTCTCGCCTTATATTCGGAGATATGACAGTACGGGAATCACTCAGCTCTCAGGGCATAGTTTGAGACAATGTAGTCGATGAGCCCAGCTGGATCGACACCAGGGGGTAATTGTCCTAAAAGCGGGTCGAGAGAGTGCAGATCGGTCAAAAGCAGCAGCAACTTGACCAAAGCAAGAACATCCCAGAGGTTCAGGTCAATGGCATATAGCGACAGGACTTGAGTGTAGGAGAGGCCATCAAGGGATGACAAAGAGGATACAAGAGTTTCTCCAGCCCAGCTCTTGTAGAACTTCCGAACCGACGATTTTGGACCAATGCTTAAAACAAACTTTAGGCATGCAGCCATGGATGCAAAAGTACCCAGTATAAGCACCAAGTGGTCCTGGACTCAAACGAATTGCAACCTCGGGTGACTGATAGGAGTAAACACATTGTGTCTGATGAGCATGGGGACCATCGATGGCAGAAGCGCAATGTCCATGGTCTCAAGTGTAGCCGCGTTCCCCCTGAACAGTGTGTCATCGTTGATACTCTCACAAAAACCGAAATGTAAATATCTGAGGATGGGAAACGGAATGGCATCACGCGGCAAAGCCCCTTTTGGCCCAGAATTAAACGAGCCCAAGGACAGCATGAGCGAATGCAAGCGCGGGTATCTAACATAGTCCTCTATGTCATCATCTACAAGCAAATATGCGCCCGTTTCTTCATGGGAAAAATGCTCAAATACTGTAGCGCTAACACGTTCCGCTGAGCAAGCTGCACGATATGACCGGTACCAGCATCAAGGGTGAGCTTGATATGCACCAAGTTACAGACATTGTCTAGCTGCGGCCCAAAGAGTGCATCAGCAGCATCGTCGTGGGCGTGTCCATATTTGATGCGGTCTACAGGTTGGAATAGTTGCGAGGCAAGCATACTGTAAAGATGGCTTGTTGCTGGCCATTTGTGAAAGTAATCCTTGGATCTCAAGTGTATGTTGCAAAATCTGAATAAAATATAGAGAAAACACGATTGAGTCGTTGTATTGGAGCCCGGTATGGGCACAAGCCATGAACAAGAACAAAATGATAACACTGTGCGATACTATACTAATGTGCATAATCACTGCCAGCTATCAACCCAAGACAAGGCTCAGTCGTTATCCATGCATTAGCCAGCCTTGGATGATAGTCAGGACGAGCCTATTGACTCTTGGCAACAAATAGCACTTCATGATATTAGCGACGATATAAACCATGCACAAGATATGGATACCAACACCTCACAGTGAATACAGGAAGAAAGCAGCGTTCAAAAAAGAAAGACCGTTGAAACGGCCTTTTGGCGATAGAAAATTTTGATGTGTAGTCGCATATCATAGACGATGTAAAAAGACGTGGCGGACTCGCAGCTAAACATATGATATGTTGATCAGGCATAAATGTTTAACATTAAGTCGAACAGTAGCGGGAGTCCGAACCCTAGCCAGTGGAGTAAGGAGTCGACTACACACCAAGCGCAATCCGGTTTTGCGCGAGTTGGCGGATGATCTATCTACTGAAAGAGTCCCTGCTACTCAAACAAATTTCTCCAAGAAAGGTATTTAAAGCTCAGCCGACAATTAAACAATTTAATCAACATCGAATGCTGTAATCCGGCGAGGCCATGTTTATCCGCTGGAAACTGTCGCTCATGCAACGCATCACTCAAGACTTCACTTACGCTTTCACGTAACTCAAGGCTGCTCACTCTTTCCACAAACGCTGGTTATTGGTGTCGAACCGGTGGTACCACTTTGATCCAGGTGAATACAAGCTCAGCGGGAAGTTATCTTTCCACCCCTCGCCTCACACACTGGGTAGCAGCCACAACATTGATTCTAATGACCTTCTTTCTTCTCAGGGCGCCGACACCACTAGCGCCACTCCTACTCCGCCATCGATCTCTAACGTCTCGTCTTCTCAACTGCAGGATATGCCGAGAGGGAACATGTCTTTATCTGGTAGATAATTTATTGTTTTACTTTCGCGATATAAAAATATAGCACCTTTGTTGTGCAAAAAAAAGCGACTGACACTACTCGCTACGGAATGGCGCTGGCAAGGAACACGAATCTACAGATGGACTCTAACCTGTCTGATTTACGACGCCTCGAACGAGAACTTCTTCACGACATGCCCCCGGCCAGACAAGAGACGTGGCTGCACGAGACTACTGAGGCGCAGGCCGCGGTCTCTGCCCGAGTATCCAGGCGCCTAGAGGGACGGCGTCTGCGGGCTCGGGCTCGTCGAGCTGAGCTAAACGAATGCTCCAACAAATACTTTTATCGGTGCATGATGGCCAAGAGCCCGGTAGCGTACGTTAGCGAGCTCCTCGCGGCAAACAGTGAACCGGATTCTGCGCCAGAGGTGATCGATGAGCAGCTGTGCGAGTTTTACACTAAGCTTTTTGCTCAGGGTGGGAAGAGCGACGGAGCACAAGACGCCCTTTTGGCGGAATGGCCAGCACGACTCAACCGGAAACAGCAGAATAGCCTCGACGCGCCGTTTACAGCGGCTGAAATCGACCATTCTCCATACTGCAAGTCGCTGGGTCCAGACAGCTTGACAGCCCGTACCCCGAGCGACGTCGCTAGCCACTGCTGCTGGAGTGCAGGGATTGTGACCTACTCATGGAGAAAGACGACTGTCTGTCTTATCCTGAAGAAGGGCGACTTACACGACCCGGGAAACCAGCGGTCCATCCCTATGCCTAAAGCCAAGATCGAAACCACTGCGCCAGACATTCGGTCAAGTAGAGCGAGAGCGCCAAAGACGATGAATAGCTCGCTGGGGCATTGGATAAAGATACTGCTGGCATGTACTGCCTGCCAACAGAGGGAATGCAAGGATTATTTCATGGATGCGCTTGGAATTTGGATCTGCCGTGGCCCTTGGCAAGGGGAACTACTCTCGCCACAGTTCTACAATATCGTCGCTGAGCCTCTCTTGAGACAGCTTCATAGGAATCGGGCTACATTGCGCTCTAACATTTTCCAGCACTGTCGCTGTTGTGTTCTGCGTCGCAAAAGAGCCGTTCAACTAAGCCTCTAACCCCAAACTCTTCCACGAGCAAACGGAATTGCTGCGAGTTGGCATTGTACCAACCACGACTTCGGCTATCCCCAATTGCACAGTTGTCGGATACGCCAGTGTTTTACGATACCGAGAATGGTGTCGCCACCGGACATGCAAACGACCGATAGCCCTCTCGCTTTACGACTGTATGTGTCCAGCAAATTCAGCCCGGTCTGACAAGTTCTAGCAAGGTGCGCATCGGTAATTCTCTAATGTCTCTGGCTACAGTTTCTATGACAGTCGTATAAATTGGGTCGAGCAAGTAGAAACAAAAAAAGACAAATTTGGGGAGGGAGCGAGAGAAAAGTTGAGCTCGCAAAATATTTTTCTCAATCCCTTGGTGTGCAATCTTTTTTCATACTCGCGTATTTTCTTTGGTGTTCTTTGCATTTTTCGTTTGCCTCAATCAACGAATATTTTTTTTTTTTGGCTTACTTTGCACAAGAGAATAAATTGAGTATTATTGCACAGTGAAAAAACCTCGCGGGTGAAAAATACAGTGCCATGATACTCGACGCTCGCTCTAGGCAGCCTCAGTGCCAGGACCCTTGCCAACAACACAACCAAGTTGCCTGCAAAGCGCACTAATGTCAGCTGGTTTGAGACCCAAGAACAGGCTGCCCTTGAGGTTTCGATCGGAAAGTACCCTTTGGGCGACCTGCTCGTTGATACCCGAAGTAGAGCCACTTGCGTCGTTTCCACACTCGCGGTCGTATGCGCTATTACATGCGGCGGTCGAATCAAGGACATCGTTGATGCTCGTGCTCTTGCTTGTCAACACGCGCAGGTTTGTGACCCATCTCTTGAACTTGGTAGCGAGATCTGAGCTTGCCATTATCCGAACCCTATGCCGAAAAACGACACGCACTGACTCCAGGTCCAGTCCCGTAGCCTCCCTGAATGCCCTCTCGAGCAGAGGACCCGACACATCTTCTATTGGCGCGCTGTACAAAGAGGCCAGGGTGCTGAAAAGCACAGGCGCAAGGACCGCTCGGCTTGTGTCGCCTTCAAGGCCAAGTCGGGCCAAGACGCTTTGGCGTGGCACACCGGACTCGCCGTTGAACAACGACCAGTTTTCGTCGTTAGAGTCTTCGTTGGTCTCAAGG
The DNA here is from genome assembly GCA_027577995.1 of Coemansia sp. RSA 2671. Lineage (NCBI taxonomy): Eukaryota > Fungi > Kickxellomycota > Kickxellomycetes > Kickxellales > Kickxellaceae > Coemansia > Coemansia sp. RSA 2671. The sequence continues at coordinate 687 of JANBSA010000064.1, read as the reverse complement.
CCGCTGCCATCAGTGGTCTCGTCACCGGTGCCGTTGGCCTCGACGGCAGACCCGACAGCTGGCTCCTCGACGGCAGACTTGCTAGCGGACTCAGCAGCAGGCTCGCCAAAAGACTTGGTGGCAGGCTCGCTGGCTGGCTCGACGGCAGACTCGACGGTTGGCTCGATGATGGACTTGGTAGTAGACTCGTCAATGCCGTGGCCAAGTGAGGACAGGATGTTGCTCATAGTGGCGAGGAGGTCAGGGAGAGGGACATTGGGGAGGTCACCAGGTATGTGGGCTAACAACTCAAGATCCGAATCAGACAATGTGCCAAAGGAGGGCATGCCATTGCTTGAAGTGGTGGGGAGGTCAGTTAGGCTGCTGTTAATGACACTGACAAGGCGGTCAATGGAGTCTGCTGACGGGTCCGTGCGAGGAACAGGTGGGAGAATGGTGGGGGCCGGTGGGCCAGTGAGAGGGGCAACTTGGAGGTCTGTGGTGGGGCGAGCTGCAGGGGGACTGGCAGCAGAGGGGCCAGCGAAAAGAGGGCTGCCAGGAGCGAGGGTGGCTGCGGGTGGGGTGGCTGGAGGGGGAGGGCTGTTGTCCACGGCTGCTGGTGCCTCAATTAGGTCGCTGAAGGCAATTAGCCGCTCACCATGCCGCCTCAGAGCGTTTTTGATGTCGAGTAGATCCTCGGCATCAAAG
>JANBSA010000063.1:0-20385 GCA_027577995.1 Coemansia sp. RSA 2671 | reverse complement strand
AGACTCGGTGGTGTAGTTGGCTATCACGTACGCCTCACACGCGTAAGGTCTCCGGTTCGAGCCCGGGCCGAGTCAAATGATTTTTTTTTTAGTTTTTGTACCTATTTTTCTCGACTATAAATTGTATCTATTGCTGGTTTTTACTTTTGTCAAACAACATCATTTTATTTTTTATTAACCAGGTACCAAGTGTGTATTTTCAGATTCAAGGAATGATGTGGTGCATTTTGACATGCTCAGGGCCGAATCTCACAGAAGACTGCTACGTTGCAGTGTATGAATGCTCACAAACGGCCAACAAAGAATAGGCTCTATTGTATAATAGAGTTAAGGGCAACATAGTTATTAACACACTCACATCAGCCTTAATTTTTGCAATTGTAGCGGATTGTGAATGCTGCTGAAAAAGGAAACCACCTGTCTCATCAGAACATTCCAATTGTGTGCCCTATGGCCGACAGTATCTCTTGCCAAGTTTATAAAGAAATTCAGCTGCCGCAACAGCCCAATGATAACTATGACATTAGTTACCTTTCCGCGGAGTCAATTTGAAGTAGTTTTCCCAAGCCTTTGACGTGATTTTCAGAACCAAGAATAGATGGGCGGGACATTTTTGAGTGCTGCTACTGCAATGCTGATTTTAACAATACTTGCGCTCTAGTCAAGCACAAAATCGCCTGCGTAAAAGAGGCGATTATGGCGGGGAAGATCATTCGTGAGCAAGACTATGTTTTCATTGCACACATGATAGTATAGGCCTACATCAACTTTCTTCTCTGATCAATAAATGCTGCAGTTTCTTTTAGCCTAGCTCAGTCTTGTCGTCAATTACGAACATTTGTGACAAAGGCTTTGCGTTTAGCAGCTTCTGCAAAAAAGTCGCTTTTTTTCTTTCTTTTTTTTTCTGCAAATTGGCAAAAGCCTAATCCCGAGATAAACAGGATTCTGAAGACAGCACATAAGCGCAATCTGAATACCAGCCAGCAGGGTAAGGAGTAGAGGTAAACCTCAAACACTGGCCCCCCACCAGCGAAATTGCGCATTGGCTCTACTCTGAACTACTCACGACAACGTCAAATGCGCTTCATGCAAAAAAGTCGCGATAGCTTACCAAAATAATGCATTCCAGATCCACTACTCCTTTTTCCCTTCACATGACAAGTTGAGTAGTTAGCTCAAACTATGCCTTGGTTGGGGGGCTTTAGCTCAGTGGGAGAGCACACGACTGAAGATCGTTAGGTCCCGTGTTCGATCCACGGAAGCCCCAACCGCTTTTTTGCTCAAACTTAGTGTCGATCTTTTTTTATTCAAAACTTTTCCAAAGCGAACGTAGCTATATGAGTGCTTTTTTTACATATACTAGTTGCTGGCTGAATCAGTTAGAGTGGGCAAATAATGACTATGCATGAGAGTGTTAGTTGGTAGGGGGATGGCGGAGTCTGAGTGTGTTAAAAGACGGTCATAGTCTTTAGCATTAGTAGCCAGCAAGGATCGAAAGGCTGATGACGAGTAAAGATCCAGCCCCAAGAATCTCAGTGGGTGGGCAAAAGCAAGGTCGGCCAGGAACCGACTATAAGCGTCAGTGTGTTTCGGTAGCAATTGTGCCAAGAGATCTGAGAGCGAGTGTTCGGAAACCGTGCCTTGAGGCATAGTCGTCAGTATGTCGGAGGGAGCGAGCGACGTGGGAGAGATCCAGCCACGCCACATGGACGAGTCCTCAGGGACAAAGGTCTGCAGCCCGAGAGTATAGCTAGTGCCAGCCAGATTAAAGTATCGCGCAACACAGAACCCCTCATTAGGAAAGCGCAAGTCGCCCACGACCACGGGCGCAATCTCTTCGCTCGAAGCCGAACCCCAAGCAAGAACAACGAGGTTGCCGATTCTTGTGAAGCAGTCCCCATGTTCCACCGGCGTATAAAGCACATGAGATTTGACGCAGACATCGCTCAGTGTTGGTGGCTGCACAGCCGGGTCATCCACAGGCATCATAGCCGAGTACTTGGGAGCATGTGCGGGACAAAGGGCACGACGCCAGGCAGCCGAGTACTGGATCTCCGAGACAGAAGGCAATGCACAAGCAACCAGCAGACAAGGTAGATGGTACGCCGAGCCAGAGCACGGAACAGGCGCACAGCAGTGGAATGTAGGTCCAGAGCGAGCGCACAGAGCACAGGTTTGAGGCAATTCGCCCGAGTCAGAGTCCATCAACGTGCCCTCAAAGCGCACAAGACGCTGGCCGACTTCCACTGAGCGCGGGCCCCAAGCCCAAGCCAGACACTCGACGTGAGCCCACAGTGGCGCTGGCCCACCATTGGCACCAAATGGAATAAGGCGGCCCAGTTGCTGAGCACCCTCAAACCCGTCCCCCAGCAGGCCGCACAGGGTGCAGCAACGAGAATCACCAGCGGTCTGGCAGAACCGAGACTGTAGGTAGTCAGGAGCGAATCGCTCGCAATCGAACCTCACATCAGACTGCGTCAGACTCAACAAAAGGTTGGCAGCCTCCGTTTCAATCTCTGGCTTGTCGATATCTAAGACCAGATCCACAGACTCGCGAGATCCAGGCAGAGACACGCGCAAACACCGGGGTAGGCAGTCCGCGCGGGATTCCGGCGGCCGCACACACGTGGGACACACATAGGCTGCATCCTCCCTGGTTATCAGAGCATCGTAGACGGGCGGTGTCAGAGACGGATCGCAAGCAGGGTGAACCCACAGCGCACACACGTCGCAGCACACCATCGTCGAGGCTGACGCGGCATCGGCATAGGTCGATATGCATTCGGGACACACGCGGCCACGGCTAATTTGGGCCGCGCAATGGCCACACACACTGGAGTCGTAGGACCACGCTACCCGCGTATCCCAATCCGACGCCTCCGAGTCCATCGTAAACCCGCATTCGAGGCACCGCACGCAGCCGTCGCACAGCCATCGCCCGCCACTGATTTTGTCTACCCGCTGCCGCGAACACCGTGCATGAGTGCTCAGGCCGCAGGCATCGCATGAGAGAAGATCCGTGGTATCGGAGACCAGGCAAGTGGCGCATACGCTACACGCAGGGCACACAAACCGCCGGTCCCCGAGCGAGCCTGGTGCGCAGAATCCGTGGTAGCTATCCCCACACACATGACACGCATGCAGGGCCGACCCCGCTGAGCCGCAGGCCACGCACAGGCGGGGCAGCGGGGCAGCCGAGCGCGGCACTAGCGTCGCAGCAACGCCCTCCACCACGCGAGACACAGGCAAGCTATGGCGCCGGGCACTTAGCCACGCATCGGCAGCGGCGGCAATAGCCTGGCGCAGGGCCTGGCGGCGCCGAGCACCCACGCTCTTGCGCTCGTCCCGCGGGCAAGCATCAGCAGCAGCCTGGAAGGCATCCAATGTACGACGCACACTCGTGTCGTCAATCTCAGTGTCGCTGCTATCGGCCGTGGGGACACGCGACAGCTTGGCATGGCGCGCCATATCCGGAATGCTCTTGCGCTTACGACCCGGAGCCATGGCCGTCGTGGCTAGGGCGGCAGCACGCCTCTGACTGACGCAGCCCAGGGCCAGGCTCTGCGCGACTTGTTGGGCTAGACCGTCTACTGCACTGGATTCATCCGACTCCACAGAAAGACGAGCAGTAAACTCGCATCTCAGTGTATCCAAAGTGATCTCAGTCACCTCATCAGTGCCCTCTTGGGTGACTTGTACGCGACATGCTGTCCATCCGTTGACTGCTACTCGACTCTCGCCGTTGGTGGCGCGTGCCTGCTGTGCGCGCATTACTCGACACACTGCTGTGGCCCATGCGGAGGGCGTGTCAAACTCCGCTCGCATGAATTCGGAGCCAGCGACTGGTTGCACAAATTCACTGGGTATGGGCGTCCACCGCGCGTCCAGGCGGCCTGTGTCGCTGACGGTGGCGGTGAAGGGCCAGCTGTTGCACACTACTGTGGCTCCGACTTTGAGTAGACCGGCGGTGACTAAATCTGATAGGGTTGTTTTGCCTACTGCCTTGTTACGTTCCTTGTTTGCTCTCCGCTGCTTTTGCTGCCTGTCACGCCCCATGAGAAATAAAAAAAAAGGAGGCTCTCGGCCTACTGGAACAAGTTGTGAAATGCAGAATTAAAAGAGGTTGGAATGTTTGCTTTTTCAGGAAGAATGCAAGTTGGGAGACTCCTTCTTTTGTGTCCAGAGCAAGCAAGTCTCCCACTCTGGCAAGCCGAGCCGAGAGGAGCCGAGCCGAGCCGCTTTTTTCCTGTGTTGCCTAGGCTCACATGATCTGTCGTGGAACAATCCATTCCCCCAACCCCCCTTCCGCATCCAAGTGTGACAGCAAGAGTACGGAGAGCCAGCCAAGAAACCAAACTTTTTTTCCTCTCGTACTTTTTTATATATTTTTGTGCGTCATCTAGCGTTTATTTCGGGGTTTCAAATGAGCTATCAAGGTTACGATAACGACGGCTACGGCGGCGGCGGTGGTTCCCGCATGCCCGACCAGTCTGATTATGACAATGACACCTCTCGTGCGTATGGCGACGGCTACAACAACAGCGGGCATGGCGGACCTCCTGGCCCTGGCTACGGCGGCAACAACAACTACGGTGGTAACAACTCCCGTCCTCCTCCTCAGCAGCAGCAGCAGTACCAGCAGCAGCAGCATGGCGGCGGCAACAACAACTATCGCCCTCAGCAGCAGCAGCAGTACGGTGGTGGTCCTCCCCAGCAGCACCACCAGCAGCAGTATGGCGGCGGTCCTCAGCAGCACCAGCAGCAGCAGCAGTACGGTGATCGTCCCCAGGGCTACGGCAGCCCCCAGGGCTACGGCGGAGGTGGAAATAACTCCCAGCAGCAGCAGCATGGTGGCGGCGGTTCCCAGGGTGGCTACCAGGGCGGTGGCGGCTATCAGGGCGGCAACAACAATTACGGCGGCAACGCTCCCTCTCCAGGCGGCATCGGTCCTTCTTCCAGCCAGTACGAAAGCAACAACCAAGGCTCATACCGTCCTCAGAACCAAGGCGGAAACAACCAAGGCTCGTACCGCCCTCAGCAGAACCAGGGTGGCAACAGCCAGGGCTCGTATCGTCCTCAGAACCAGGGTGGCAGCCAGGGCCCTCGCCCTCAGAGCGGCGGCAAGAATTCCCCAGGCGGCGGCGACATGCTGAGCTCCCTCCTTGGCGGCGGCGGAGGCGGCGGTAACCCGCTGGGCGCGCTACTCGGCGGCGGCGGTGGAGGCAGCGGCGGCAAGTCTGGCGGCGGCGGCGGCGGCCTTGACCTGGCCTCGCTGGCCCCGCTGGCTGCTGGCTTCCTCGGCGGCGGCGGCGGAGCCAAGGCCAGCGGCGGCAGCGGAGGCAACCCTCTTGGAGCCCTTATGGGCGGCGGCAGCGGCGGTGGAGGCGGCGGCGGCGGCGGAGCTGGCCTGGGAGCACTGGCAGCGCTGATGCCCATGGCCATGGGGATGCTGGGCGGCGGCGGCGGCGGCAAGAGCGGCGGCGGCGGCCTGGGCCCCCTGATGGGCATGGCGTCGTCGTTCCTTGGCGGGGGCGGCGGCGGCAAGAGCGGCGGCAACCAGGCCAGCTTCTTCTCCAAGGTCCTGGGCAACGTGTTTGGCAGCGGCACGCGCGACATCGCCAGCGGCCACATGGGCGGGCTGGATCCGCACGATGCGCGCAGGGTCTACGACGAGATCTACGGCAGCCGCCGCAAGCAGAGGCTGGGCGGCTTCAGCGACGAGCAGCTGGGCGGCGCTGCGGCGGTCTACGCGTTCACGGAGCTCAAGCGCATGGGGAAGGTGGCCGACGGCATCGACGAGCAGGAGCAGCAGGAGATGCTGGGCGCCGTCATGGGCGAGGCAATCAACCTCCACGAGATCAACAGCGGCGACGGCGGCAGCGCCGACAAGGAGCAGACGGCCACGGCGGCCGTGCATTCCGCCCTCAAGCTCATCGACGAGTCGGCCAGGCAGCAGCAGCAGCAGCAGCAGCAGCACGGAGGCCGCTACTAGATATTATTTTCAAACGCTACTTAATATGTTATCGTACTCCAAGAACTCCTCCATGAAGGTCTTCACCCGCACCACGCGGTTCTTTGGCTTGCGCCCGCGCGCCGGCTTCTGCGCCACCACCGTCACAATGCCCGCCGCTGGCTCCGCGCTGCTCCCCCTGCTGCTGCACGCGGCGTTCGGCATGCGCTCAACCAGCATATGCGGCGGGAGCAGGACGGGCGCGCTGTCAAGGGCGTCCAGGGCCCCCAGCAGCCTCTCCTTGTCGTCCTCCTCGGCGCTGATCTGCTCGCAGAGGGACTCGCGCGCCTTGGCTCTCGCCGCATGCGACTGCTCCAGGTGCTGGCAGCGCTTGCGCAAGCTGGCCGCAACAGCCAGCTGCAAGAGCTCGAGCTCCGCAGCCAGCGCAGCCTCGCGCTTGCCGCCCCTCGGATCCAGCCAGCGCTTCAGCGCATCGACCTGCGACCCCGTCGCATAGTATCCCCACAGCTCGCCCCTGCGCGCCAGGGGAGCCAGCTCAGCCGGCAGGCTCGTGTCAACAAAGGGCAAAAGGCTCTCGGCCTCCTGGCCCCCGAGCGGCAGCATCCCAGTCCAGGCGGCGGGCATGGAGAGGGCCCACGAGGTGGCCACAAAGCCGGGCAGCGCGTCGAGCGCCTCCCTCTGCTCGGTGCTCGACGGGGCCTGCACCAGGATCCGGCCCGACCCGCCGCCGCTCGCCGGGCACCCGCCCACGCCGTCAATGAAGTAGTACTTGTTGAAGAAGCGGTCCGCCCCCAGGGGCGTCAGGCGGCCGACGTTGAGGCGGCGCAGCTCGCGCTCCACGTAGTCCAGGCGCCGGCTGTGCGTGCGCTCGCTCTCGCCCAGCCGCCGCCGCTCCTTCTGGCGCTGCGCCTCCTGCTCCTTCTCGCGCCGGCTGTGGTCGCGCGAGAACGCGTCCCCCGTGGCCACCGGCCCCTCCTCGCGGTCGAGCTCGGCCAGCGCCTCGGCCGCGCGCTTGGCCTCGCGCCGGCACTCCAGCCGCTCGCGCTTGAGCTCCGACGCCTGCTCAGTGCACTCGTCGAGGTACTCGCGGATCCGCTCGTTGTTGGCACACTCGCACACCAGCAGCTCCAAAACAGCCAACCGGCGCTCCACAGACCCCAGCACAGAGCCCCACAGGGCGGATTCCAGCGTCGACAGGCTCAGGCCCTCGGCGGCCCAGAGCGCGTGGGCGATGGGGCCCAGCTCCTCCGGGTAGTCGTGGCACGCCTCGACGAGCCAGCCGACGAGTGCGCCGTCCCAGTGGGCCTTCAGGAGGGTGGGCGATTTGGCCCACGTGCGCGACAGTCTGCGCAGGAGCTCGTGCGGTCTCAGCACCACCGTCAGATTGGCCATATCGTCGACCAGCTCCATTGGCGTCTCCTCCGCCTCCGAGGCTGCGGGCGATCCGGCTCTCGAGCTAACAGCAGACGATCCGCCCTCGCGCCCAGCCACCACGCGGCGAGCGCTTCTCAGCGGCCTGCCGCGCTTTTTGCCCTTAGCAGGCGACCCCGAGCCAGCAGACGCCACTGACGCCGCATCCGACTGCTCCTCATCAGAGTCCTCCTCAGACGATGCAATGCTCGAGCTCGTCGTCAGCATCGAGCTGCGCGGTGGCCGACCCCGACCCCGAGCCGCTCGGCGCCCCAACGCCGCGTCGGTGGTTGCCTGCTTGGCAATCGTCCTATTGGCCCGCGTCTTGGCCGAGCGAGCCCCCAGCGACACTGGTGGGAGAAGGAGGGGGTCGGCTTTCTTACCAGCCTTTTTCTTGGCCGCCTTTGTCTCTTGCTCATCGACGTCCATGGCCGGCTTCTCATCGCCACTAACGTCCATATCGGCTGTGGGCTCGCTGAGGTTGCCGTCCTGGCTACTGATCATCGCCTCTATGCGCGAACTAACGTTGGCCGGGGTCTGATTGCGCTTGCGGTCGTCGATAAGCGAATTGAGTAACGCCACTACTGTCTCCCGATACACGCTACACACCTTAGTATCGCTGTCCGCGGGTATTGTTACGGGTAGGCGGTGAACGAGCGCTGACTCAAAGTAGTCTAACGGATACGGATTCAGAGCTAGGGGCACGCTGAAGCAGCTAATGAACATGTACACGGACAACACGCGCGGTACCAACGGCAGCGGGACTAGCCACTCGCAGAGAGGAACAGGCCACTTGTTTTTCAACTCTACTTCCTCCTCCTTGCCATTGGCCGCTGGCATCTCGTCATCGGGAATGACAACCGGATTATCGTCCATGCAGATAACGTCGCTATCGCTGTCCTGGGCCTTTGCCGTCGTCGGAAAGTACTCTGTAATCTGACGCGTACCCTTGCCAACTCCCTTATCCGGCACAGGGCCCTCGCCATCCGCGGTCTTTTGCTGCTGCTGCAGCTTGCGACGCAGCGCCCACAGAATTCCTTGTCCGTATCTGACGTGCTTGAACTGCAAGTAGTCCAAATCGTCAATAGGTATCTTGCGATACTGCTTAACAGCCAAATCGCGCTCGTCGGCATACGGATCAACGACAATAGGCGCAATATGCTCCTTGGACACTGTGGAGGAGAATTCAGCGGCGCGTCGACCGATTTTCGCCGATTTTAGCAACCGAGCCTCGCCGCCATACATATAGGGGATACGGAAGCGCTCGCGCCACTGGGCGCACACAATCCAGGGGCTGCCGGGTCTCTGATCGCGTCTCATGTTATCGTCCAAGAATTGACGCAAGGCCACTTTGGTAAACATGTTGCGCGAGCGACTGAGCTCCGAAGCAGGCACACTGATATCGCTATCGTCGATGGGGTGCCCATCTACGTCGTAGAGTCGAACAGTAAACATGCGTTGTTTGCGCTGCTCATAAGCTATAATGTACTCGGCTGCCTCCCCCAATCTCTCAATCGCCAATCTAGTAGCCATCTGCGCCGTAGTCTCCTCCCTAACCTCCACGGGCTCCCTGGGCAATGGTCCGATGCCCACTACGAAGCACTCGTACATGGCTCCGTCGGTGTCCGGGTACCTTACGTCGATATGTTCGCCGCCGAAAAAGTCATACTGGAATCTGTAATACAGCGCATCTACGGCTAGGGCGATGGACATGGTGGATTGGCTGAGAAAGGTGAGCATTTCGCAGATAAGCATGTCGGAGAACCCAATGCCCGTTTTAATATGGCTGGCGGCGCGCTCGGATAATAGGGCTTGTTCGTAGGTTAGGGAGGACCGGCCAGAAATGGAGCACGTCCATATGGGCTTGCGATAAAAGGATAGGCGGTCGAGATATTGATCGTAATCTAGGAACTCTTCGCCAGTGAAACGGATCTGCCAGCCCTGTTGCTGTGGCAGCTGCTGTAACTCGCGCGCTGATGGCTGCGGCACATGTATGTCGACCGGTTGGCCGTCAAGTAACGGCATAATAAAAATATAAAATAGATTTAAAATAATTGGTGGAAAAAGAAAAAAGGAAAAAAAAAACTTTTTCTTTTTTGTCGACGCGTGTGTTTGATGTCACACGCGCTACATACAAAAAAATGTCGAATGAGTCTTGCTTCGGCTCAAGCCGCGGCTCGATTAAATGGAGATCGTCGGTTTGTATCCACATCAAACTGATTCCTGTCAATGCAGCCAAGACTTGGAGGGGGGATCTACCCGCCTAGCGAATAGTCCTACAAATAGACGTTTCTGGCTCCACATGCATGGGCACTGATTGGCTGCCATTTACAGAACGTCCAAAAAAGGACGACAGAAATTCCTCCCTAAAGAAAAATCTCAGAAAGAACGTTTTTTTTTTCTTTTGGCAACTTTTTGTGTGGATTGTTTTTTTAATGTTCTTAATCTATGCTTCAGCAACGAGGGAGAATCTTTTAATCTAATTTTTCGCGCATCTGTATACTCTTCCAACTCCAAAAAAAAGTAATGGCCGAAGGACTTTCACGACGCCGCGTAGGCACTCCACGGGAACTCAATGACGAGGACGAAGGTGGCAGTCGCACACTAACTCCCAGCACGAGCTCAGTCGCCCTAGCTACAGCGAATGGGAACGAGACCGTGAGCAAAACAGACCGGGCGCCCATGCTAACCCTAATGGAAGAGACGCTGTTGCTGGGACTAAAGGACCAAGAAGGGTATCTGTCATTTTGGAACGACAGTCTCTCCTACGTTTTGCGCGGCTGCATGCTAATGGAGTTGGCGTTTCGTCGGCGTATCCGCATAACAAAGGACGCCTTCACTGGAATGACCGACCTATCCGACCGCGCCATTGAGGTGGTTTCGACAAAGCCCACCGGGGAGGTACTTTTGGATGAAGCTCTTCGTATGATCAAGGCCAGTGAGACCCGTCGCAGCGTGGCCTCGTGGATGGACCTCCTGAGTGGCGAGACCTGGAACATATCAAAGGCTGGGTACCAGCTCAAGCAGGTCCGCGAGCGCCTAGCCAAGGGCCTAGTAGATAAGGGTGTACTGCGCACGGAGAAGCGTAATTTCCTTTTCTTTGATATGGCCACCCACCCAGTCCAAGACCCGCGCGCCAAAGACGAAGTCATCATACGTGTCCTCGATACTCTCAATCTGCCCCGCAACTCGGCATTGCCCACTCGCGCACCCGGTGCCAATGGTGGCACGCCGCCGCCCATGCTGTCGTCGGCATCTGCGTCCCTTCTGCGCTACAACGTGGGCCAGGGTATTGGCGGCCAGGCCGGGCGACTGTGTTTGGCGCCGGTGTCGGGATCCCGATTCTACCGTGGAGAGGAGACTAGTCGCTTTGCCTTGCTGCGGAGAGTATGCCTGGTTGCTGCTGCCTGTGCTGGTAGTGTGTTGGAGAACCCCCTGGTGCACATGGATATGGAGGCACGGGATCGCGCTGTTACTCGCGCCGAATCCCTGATGGACGTCTATGGGCATTGGCCATTTAAGCGCGACTCGGCGTTGTTTGCTGCGGACGCTGATGGCGCTGATGCTGGCGATCTGATGGTGCTGGAGGTTGTTGCGGCTGTTATCTGTGTTTTGCGAAAGATGGACCGGATTATTTGAAATTTCCTTAGCTTGATACCCTCTTCTTTAAACCGTCCAATATTTTTCGCAAACTCTCTTTTACGTAACTCGTGAATTGTGCAAACGGTGTGTTGTTGATGCTGGCCCGTGGGGCTGCTATTAATCGGTTGGTAATCTCGTTATTGACTGCTGTCTGTATCGCTACTACCTATTTTGGCATTCTTGGTAAGCGCACTAGCTTGCTCTTGTTTTCGGCAGCGACTCCTTAGAGCCTTTACACGTTCTTGCTCTTTCTCTTTTTCCTATTGTTTTTCCACTATTCGTCACCTTGCTGCTACAATGACTATTTCACCTCGTTATTTATCGGCGTTTCAGCTCCTTCCGCCTCACATCGTCCACAGGATAGTCGGCCATGTCGCTTGTAGCAGTCGCCTCTATTACAGCAGTGTTAGACTTGATTCATCTGAGGGAATAGAGCTCCAGATGCCATTGCTGTGGGTATGCCACAACTTTCGCGACTTTGTGTACAGGCGCTATTGCGAGCAATCCCAGCTGTATCTTTCCAATGTCCCCGGGGAGATGGTTCTTTCGCGTCATTCATGGCCTAAGCGTCTACCGAAAATCGACCACGAGACAAACCACTTTGCAAAGAAACTATTTATCAGCTTGTGTGTTCGCGACGTATACTCGGGCCAGTTGCTTCAGCGATTTTCTAGTCTGCCGTACGAGGGGTGCGCTTTCCCACTGGTTCATGATATTTCCTTTTGGGTTTATTCTGGTGATGAGCTTGGACCGACCGAGGAGTACCCTCCGAATACAGCGGCCAATATTGCGGCGTTCGTCCAGCGAATCAAGGAGATGGCGCCCAGGGTCCGTGATGCCAATGTGGCGAATGACATCGAGCTTAGGAGGCTGCTCTGGCGCAAAGATGCCTACATTATGGATCTAGCACGACAGCTCTATGATATCGTTGGGAGGACGTCGATTTCGTATCATGCCGGGCAGCCAATCGCCATTTTGGATTTGGAGAGCGTTTCCAGCCTGCTTCACCTAAAGTGCAATACGCACAAACAAGGAGACGAGATCTTATCGTTGATACGCCGAAACGCACGGACTCTGCAAACCATGGATGTACATCCGCACGGTCCTCTGGATATTGGCGAGCTTTTCCAAGATCCAGACGACGGGAGGTATTTGGAGTATCCATGCCTGTACAAGTTAGGGCTATTTTTGTCGGAGGGTTTTGTGGAACCCAAGCTGCTCACGCCCGCGAACTTTGTCCCGTTCCCTTGCCTTCGGCTCCTGCACTTGGATAGCGACTATCCATTTGGCGATGACGTGGTATTTCGGGGCAACATGTCTACGTTGGAATACTTGTCTTTGACTATATCTCCGATGCTGGTGGAGGTACTTGGGCGATGCAAGGTTTTTACGCCTACCAGTCATCCCAAGTTGGGCTGCGTTATGATTGACAAGGTCACACACCTTGTGAGGCGGGCTTTTGATTCAGCTGACGAATATGTACGGTTTATTCTGAGCATCGCGCCTGGCGCTTCCGCGCGAGCAATGCCTGATCTGTCAATGTATGGCTGGAATTATTCGTCGGCTCTTTCGATATTTTGCGACTATACCAGTATCCAGGTTCTACATCTAGTAGATACTAACATATCGTTCTTGGGCGCAATTGCTCTTATAAAGGCTCTCCCGCTTCTCTCGGATATGTTGACAGATGCACCAACACTCGGCGAGCTTTCTGAGGACTTCCTGGAGTATGAGCTACCAGATTACCTCCGTACAACGTATGCGCCAATGGGAAGGCGGTTCCGGTGTTTGCGGGTCTATTATGACGTTTGCGACTATACTGAGCTGGCGACGTGTATGCTGCTACTGGCGCTGATCTGTCCAAACTTTGACTACGTGGTTGTGCCTGGTAGTGACCGCGGATATTTCATGGACTTGATGAGGAAGAAAATCAATGGACCCCTGTTCTCCAGCTATGCGCCACGTCTGCGGCGCCTACTGTTTAATGGGTGGGATGGCAAGCAAGGTTGACCGCACGTCTGGATTATTTTATCGCTTTAAGCACTAATAAACTACCTACCTGTTAGACGATAAACAAAGAGTCCTGCAGCAAGAATTCTGTTAAACAATTAGTGCTGATTTGCTGCGGCGACTCACACAGGCTGCCATATTATCTGACCACATTTGCCACAAAAAAGTAGCGGTGCTAGGACATGGTGGATTTTAATTATAGCCTGTATGCATTATCCAACCTGGGCTATTATGAAAACCCTAATGCACGATTACCGGGACCGATCTTTATACAATTAAATACAAGTAGACCGATTCCCTAGCGTCCAAGTATTGTGCCGCTCTTCCTTCTATTTCTTTTTCGACTCTTTTTATTTTTGCAATTCAGCTACTATGCGTACCTTATCGGCGTTCCAACTTCTTCCGTCTCACATTGTCCGCTTGATAGTCGACCATGTTTCAGGCAGCAGTCGCATTCGCTTTTCTGGAGTCGGTCTTCATTCTGACTTGGGTAGAGAGCTTGAGATGCCGTTACTGTGGGTGTGCCACAACTTTCGGGACTTTGTGTACAGGCGTTATTGCAGACAGTATGAGCTAGACCTTGCCAGTAACCCTGGCGAGACAGTTGTCAAACACACTTCATGGCCTAAGCGTCTACAGAAAGTCGACCACGAAACAAACCTTTTGGCGACAGAGTTGACTATCCACCTGGGTGTTCGTGACATCTACGCGGGCAAATCGCTTCAGCTACTCTCACAAGCGCCGTATGTGGGGTGCGCATTCCCGCTGGTACGCAAGCTCTCATTCGACATTCTTGCTTGCAATGTGCCTAAGCTAGTCAAGGATTACCCTCCGAATACCGAGGCTAATATTGTTGTGTTTGTCCAGCGAATCAAGGAGATGGCGCCCGCGACTAGCGAGGTCTATGTGACGAACGACGACGAACTTGGGAAGTTGCTCCAGCGCAAAAACGCCTGCCTAGCGGATCTAATTAAACGACTCTTTGAGACTATGGAGACAACGACGATCTCGTTTTACGATTCGTTAAAGTTTGACTGTATAGACAAGGAGAATATTCGCAATTTGGTCCGCCTAAAGTGCTCTACGCACCGGCAAGAAGACATGGTTTTGTCGTTGGTACGCCGAAACGCACAGACCCTACGAGCCATCGACATTTTTGCGTTCGCCGCTTTTGACTTTACTGGGGTTGTCCGGAATCCAGACGACGGCAAGTATTTGGAGTACCCGTGCCTGCACAGGCTCAAGTTTATTTCGCCAAACCATACTCTGGTATCGAAACCATCTCCACTTGAAGGCGCCGTTCCGTTCCCCTGTCTTCGGTTTCTGCAATTGGAATGCGACTATCCATTCGGCGACGACGTGATATTTCGGGGCAACTCGTCGACATTGGAGTACCTGGCGTTGGTGCCATCTGTTAAGCTGGTGGAGGCGCTGGGGCGATACAAGGTATTCACGCCTACCAGCCATCCCAAACTAGGCTGTGTCGTGATCGAGGTGCTCTCAAACTTTTCGAGGCGGGCCTTTGATTCGGCTGATGCGTATCTACGGTTTGCTCTGAGCATTGCGCCTGGCGCTTCCGTGCGAGTGGTACCTAGCCTGTCGAGATATGGCGTGGATATTTCACCCGAACTTCCGCGGCTTTATGGCCATGTCAGCATCCAGGTTCTGCATCTAGTGGGCACTGACATATCGCTCCTGGGTGCCATTGCTCTCATAAAGGCTCTCCCGCTTCTTTCCGATTTGAACGTCAGCGCACCAACACTCGGCGAGCTTTCCGAGAGCTTCCAGGAAGATGAGCTACCTGACCACCTTCGCACAACGTATGCGCCAATGGGAAGGCGGCTCCGGTGTTTGTATATCTACAACAAATGCAACTTTAACGACCTGGCGACGTGTATGCTGCTACTGGCGCTGATCTGTCCCAATTTTGACTATGTGGTTGTGACCAGTGCCTACCGTGGAATGTTAATGGAAGCAATGAGGAAGAGAATCGAGAAGCCCCTGTTCTCCAATTATGCGCCACGTCTGCGGCGCCTACTGTTTAATGGGTGGAATGGCAAACAAGGTTGACCTCACGCCTGGACTATTTTATCGTTTTAAGTACTAATAAACTATCTACCTGTTAGACGATAAACAAAGATCCCTGCAGCAAGAATTCCGTTTAGCAGTTTGGCTTAATTTGCGGCGACGACTCAAACGAGCTGCCACATTATCTATTCATATTTTCCATAAAAGAGCAGCGGTGCTAGGACATGGTGGACTTTCATTATAGCCTACATGCATTATCCGACTTGGGCTGTCATGTAAAACCCTAATGTGCGATTGCCAGTACAGATCTTTATACGATTAACTAAATGTAAACCGATATTCTAGCTGGTAACTTTGGTTTTACTCTTCCTTACCTTTCTTTTTCAGCTTTTTATTCGCAATTCTGCTACTATGCGTACCCTTTCGGCGTTTCAACTCCTCCCGTCGCACATCATCCCCATGATAGTCGATCATGTTGCCTGTAACAGCCGCCTGGATTATGACGGGGTTATGCTTTGTTCGGACAGGGGCAGAGAGCTTCAGATGCCCTTGCTATGGGTATGCCACAACTTTCGCGATTTTGTGTACATGCGCTATTGCAAAAGCTATGGATTGTATCTTTCTGATACCCCAGGCAAGGTGGTCGTCGAACGCTGTTCATGGCCTAAGCGTCTACGGAAGGTCGACCACGAAACAAACCTTTTGGCTGAAAAGTTGACTATCGGCTTGGGTATCCATGACGTCTACTCGGGAAAATCGCTTCAGCTACTCTCACAAGCGCCGTATGTGGGGTGCACATTCCCACAGGTTCGCAGTGTCTACATTTTTGCAAGTACCGGCAAGGGGTCCGGATCAACTGAGGAGTACCCTCCGAATACAGCGGCTAATATTGTAGCATTCGTCAATCGAATCAAGGAGATGGTGCCTAGGACTTGCGATGTCGGTCTAGAGGTTGACGACAGACTTCAAAAGCTGCTCCAGCGCCAAGACGCATACTTGGTGGAGCTAATCAAACGCCTCTTTGGGATCGCGGGGACAACGACGATTTCGTTCCATGACTCGCTGAAGCTTGGCTGTATAGATATGAAGCTAGACTGTATAGACAGGGATGATATTCGCAATCTGGTCCGCCTGGAGTGCTATGTGGAACGGCAGCAAGACACGGTTTTATCGCTGATACGTCTAAACGCACGAACTCTGCAAAACATCGACATCCATGCGTTCAATGGTCTAAACCTTGCTGGACTTATCCAAGATCCAGACGACGGCAAGTATTTGGAGTATCCATGCCTGCACCGGTTCAAGTTGGTTTCGCCGAACTACACTCTGCCACCAAAACCGTCCGCACCCGAAGGCGTCGTTCCTTTTCCTTATCTTCGGGCTTTACACTTGAGGTGCGACTATCCATTCGGCGACGACGTGGTCTTCCGTGGCAACTCATCAACATTGGAGTATCTGGCGTTGGGACTATCTCCGAAACTGGTGGAGGTACTTGGGCGATTCAAGACGTTTACGTCTACCAGTCATCCCAAACTAGGGTGTGTTAGGATTGACGAACACGTAAACTTTTCGTGGGGGGTTTTTGATTCAGCTGGTGCGTATCTACGGTTTGCTCTGAGCATTGCGCCCGGCGCCTCCGTGCGAGTGGTGCCTAACCTGTCGAGGTATAGCGTGGATAGTTCGACTGCGCTTTCTCACTTCTATGGCTATGCCAGTATCCAGGTTCTGCATCTAGCGGGCACTGACATATCGCTCCTGGGTGCCATTGGTCTCATACAGTCGCTCCCCCTTCTCTCGGATATTTTAGTTAACGCACCAACACTCGGCGAGCTTTCTGAGAGCTTCAAAGAGGACGAGCTACCCGATTACGTTCGCACGACGTATGCGCCGATGGGAGAGCGGTTCCGGTGTTTGCAGGTCTATAACGATTGCGACTATATTGAGCTGGCGACATGTATGCTACTACTGGCGCTGATCTGTCCAAACTTTGACTACGTTGCCGTGCTTGGTGGCTACCGTGCAATGTTAATGGAACCAATGAGGGAGAAAATCGAGGGACCCCTGTTCTCCAATTATGCTCCACGTTTGCGCCGCCTACTGTTCAACGGATGGCAGGGATAGTTCTACTTCTTCGAAAATATAATAAATGGTAATAGGGGGCTATAGCTTCCGTGCCAATTCAGCATAAAACTCTATAACTCTAGGGTGAGCCATGACACACTGCGGGGAAAAGTTCATAACCTGAAGCGCATCCAGACCCACGGCTCTACTAAGGGCAACGTATGCTTGCCCCTTTTCAAAGATTTTTCCAACATCGACAACTAGGCGGTCAATAGTCTGACCCTGGCTCTTGTGAATAGATAAGGCCCAAGCGAGGATGACAGGCAACTGCGTACGAACGTACTTTTCGCGACCCAAATCGATCTCCCAAGCCTCCGGAGTAAGCTCCAGCTCCTGGCCATTAGTGAAGCGAACCACGGGATATTCTCGCGCGCCTATCATTTTAAAACCGGTAACCACGCCACGACTGCCATTGACCAAGGACTGTTCGGGCATGTTCTTGATCAGCATCACCTGGGCTAGCGGCTTGAGCTCGACCTGGCGAGGTGACATGCACCAGGAGTCGATCTTTTTGCGGGTTTCCTCGGTTATCGGCGGGAGATTGGGATTTTTCTTCAGCTTTGGGTCATAGTCGTCGTAGGCGTTGAACATGTAGCTTTTGCCCGAGAGCGACTGCAAGCGGCGGCGGTTAGCGTCGTCCACTTGGTTGCGCAAGGCGTAGAGCTCGGTCGGCTGGATGCCGTCGTTTGGGTAGGCTGGCACTCGCGCCAATTGACGGAATGCGTTGACACTATGGTCGGACAGGCTTCCCAGCCTCATCTCGTTGAGCATATCGACAAAGCGCATGTCCTTTTGTCGAAACACGTGGGTCAGCACAACGGTCTGCTTGATTCCAGAGCGCCAAGCTTCAGCATCAAAGGCAAACTTGCCGGCGCCAGTCTTGTCTACGGGCGGGAGCTGGTAAAAGTCGCCAGTGAGGATCACCTGGATCCCGCCGAAAAACCTGTGCACCTTGCGCACCTCCCTCGCTATATGCTCGAGCGCATCGAACAGGGCGGCATCTAGCATAGAGATCTCGTCGATAATCAGCACCTGGGCTTGCATCCACCGCTCCACGGCAAACCTGCTCTTCTTGACAAATGCGAGCAACGACTCCTTTGTGCCCTTGCCGTATCCGACACCAGCAAAGCTGTGAATGGTCTTGCCACCAATATGAAACGCCGCAATACCTGTCGAGGCCGTAGTCACAACTGCATTGCTATCCATTCGTAGCTGGAGGCGGAACGCTTGGATGACCTCGCGCAGTAGAACCGACTTGCCTGTGCCGGCCGATCCAGTGATAAACATATTTTTGCCCTGGTTAAGCGCCATGTCAAACGCCTCGCGCTGTCGATCGGACAGCTTGACGTTGGTCGATGGTCGCACGACGACAGAGCCCAATTCCCTCTGTGCCGCCTTATCTTTGGCGGGTTGTTTGGTTGCTGGCGTGGTGTACATGGACTGCCCCTGCATGGCTCCATATTCAATGGCAGCAGCCTTGTAGGCCTTGTGTGGCTGCGCTCCGGCGGCATTGTATGCAGAGGGAAAGTAGCTGCTCTTGGTAGCGGAGGCAGCTGCTGCTGGGCGCTCATACGGCGAGCTGCGGGCCGTCGATGTCGCCTTGGCTTTACTAGCAGCCCGAGCAACAGGGGCGCTTTTCTTGGGCACAAAGCTCAGCGTCGTTTGCTTTTTCGAATTCTGGTTAAACATAGTAAATTGAAAAAGGAGAAGACAGGAAAGAGAAAGAAGAAAGAGTATTGACACTTTGCGAGTCTACGCGCGTTCGCGTGTGGATAACTTTTCCATACGCGCGTCACAACGATCATGCGATTTGATTAAAAATGTACATCTATACCAAGAAGCTCTCGCCACAGCCGCAAGCGCCCTTGATGTTGGGGTTATTAAAGACGAACTGCGAGGCCAGCTTTCCCTCGAACCAGTCCATCTCTGTCCCGATCAAAGTCAGCAGGGCCTTGGAGTCGATAAGCACCGTCACGCCTACAAAAAGCACGATGATTTAGTATGCATATCCAGTGCTTTTCACGTCGCCTTAGCGTCTAGAGTTCCTTACCATCCTGCGTGACCTTTTCGTCAAACTTTTTGGGCTCTGCCACCCACGACAGCGTGTACGCATTGCCCGAGCATCCCTTGCCTTGTATGCCGATCTTTAGTGTCTTGTTTTGCTCCTCAGGCGCGCTACTTGTCTGAAGCTCCTTTAGCCGCTGAACCGCGGCCTGCGTCAGCGTCAGAGGGCCTCGCCGGCCCTTGAGCGCCGGAGCCATGCGAACCATTACTCGGGAAGCCATTGATTTAGAAACAGGAGGTTGAATTGAAAGTGCAACTAGTAGAGTAGTATCATTGAAAAGCTGCTAAAAAGTGAGCTGATGAGATGGCCCCCGCATGCTTTGCATAATGTCCGCTGATGGTAACGTGACCAGAGATAGCGCCAAATGGCGGTGATTTGATCAGCCGCAAGGCAGAACGTATCAAATTACTATGGAGTTTTTTTTTTCTCCCCTGGCCTTGCAAATCGTTGTGTGCCTGGAGAGCTTGGCCTCGCTTGGTTGGTCATTTTCTTCTAGCTAATTTTCTTGTTTTATACATTTCCAACTCTAGTCAATTGCCGAGTATTCCGAAAGAAAAATGGCGTCAGTCGTAGATAACCAGCAGCTGCAACCTACTCACAACACCGCCATGGACGAGGACGACGAGGTTCTCATTACAGCCGACCAGCTCAACAGCGTTGCCGCGCTAGCCAGCACGTCTGCCGCTGAGGGCGCAGCAAAGTCGGACAAGCCAGACTTTGCCCCACTATCCGCCAAAGACCTCCAGACCAAGCGCAACGAGATCCGGCGGATCCGCGTACCACCACACCGTTTCTCTCCCCTGAAGGCCGACTGGCTAAAGATCTACTCGCCCATTGTTGAGTACCTGAAGCTCCAAATCAGAATGAACCCCAAGACCCGAATGATTGAGATCAGGTCGTGCGCTGAGACCGAGGACGTGGGCGCTATCCAAAAGGCTGCCGATTTTGTGCGCGCCTACTGCATGGGATTCACAGCGGAGGACTCCCTGGCGCTGTTGCGAATGGAGGGTTTGTTCTTGGAGACCTTTGAGGTCAAGGATGTGAAGACCCTGAACGGCGATCACTTGTCTCGTGCTATCGGTCGCATTGCGGGTAAGGACGGAAAGACAAAATTCACTATCGAGAATACGACAAAGAC
>JANBSA010000062.1:5854-20480 GCA_027577995.1 Coemansia sp. RSA 2671 | reverse complement strand
AACCCGAGGGAACTTTGGGTGAGGCAAAAGTTCTTTTAAAATGTATATGTTTTTGTAGCCACTCTAATTGTTTCATTTGTATACAATTGTTTCATTACTCAAAGTTTTATGTGTATTGTGAATTACTAAAGTCACAGCTATATTTTGAAAGCAAGCTGATAATTTCAGGTATTAAGTTGTTCCTCACTGCACATCCATTGATCTCAGAGGTTAGGTGGGTGGTGGCTATATTTGGGGTGCAGTTCCCAGTCCCAACTTGTTTCATTCGCTACGCAGAGAAGAATCTACAACAAATCAAAGTCGTCGAGCTTGTCGTTGTACTTGAGAATCTTTCGCTTAATCTTGGAGGTGTCGACCCAAGTGACAAAGTCCTCCATATTGCGAGTGACAAGAAAGGCCGGGTCAGTAACAGTATCAGGACCAACGCGGACGTGGCCATGCTCAATAAGGCGGGCGGCTTCCGAGACGTACTGGGCCATCTTTAAGCGGCACATGACGATGGGGAGGCGTCGACGGCAAAAGGCAGAGACGGTGAGCTTGTCTATTTGAGACATGTTTTTGCGGTTGGAAATAACACCCATGGCATAGAGCTTTTCAAGGAGGGCGGCCTCGCTGGCGTGGCGCTTGGGATCGCGAGGGTCGAGGCGCGAGATGGCGTGAGCGAGCTTTTGGGCCATGCGAACGAGGGCGCTGTATTTGTGGTACTCTTCGCGCTTGGAGAGGTTGTAGCGGCGAATAACTTCGATTTCGCGGACATTGTGTTCACCCTTCCATTCCAAAAAGTCGACCTTGCGCAAGAGCTTTTTCTCGTGGAATTTTAGTTGACGAACCATGATTGAAGCGATAAATTTAGAATACAACGAACAAAGCGAGCAAGAGCAAAAAGCACTCTCAAAAAAACTATTCAAGTGAAAAAGCGGGTGATTATCGATTGATCCGATCAAGCGAGCAAAAAAAAAAAAATAAAGAGGTTTTGCTTCAGTGTTCCTTGGCTCTCTCCTCGTTCTTTCCCAACTATCGCTTTATATATTCTACTTTTTTATTTTATTTTATTTCAAATGGCAAAGTCGGTGCGGTCAAAGTCAAAGATAAAGAGGCGCAACCTCATGCGGAAGGCCGTGTTTGGGCCCCACGAGGATGAGCGCATTCAGCGGCTGGCAGCCCGGCAGCAAATCGACCCCGCCACAGTAGCGCCGCCCACCGCGATGATGGCCGAGGAGGAGGACGTAGAGGTTGCTGGTAGCGACGACGAGGAAGACGTTGACATGGACGAAGACACCAAAGCAGCGTCCACCGCGTCGGGGCGCGGCATCAGCAAGAACCGGAAGCGGAGACAGCTCAACAAGAGCGGACGCATTGTCGTGCGCAACAAGAAGGGACGCATCTTGAGCAAGACCGGCGTAAAGTGGGTCAAGCAGATCCGGCCCAAAAAGTAGACATGCTGATACAATGCACGCGCCTGCATTGTTCGCCATCTCTTCTCTACATTTTACTTTTTCTTTCCTATTGGTTGAAACATGGCAGATATATTATTCTGGAGCGACTTGCGACAGCGCCTGGACGGCGTGCTGGTTGGGCAGCAGGCGATGAGCATTGGCGACTACATGAGCATCAGCAGCGCCGTGAGCTTGCACGTGCAGAGAGCAAAGGCGGAGATGGCTGCCGAGGAAGTGCGCCAGTGGGTCGCCGCCTATGTAAACGGGCACTTGGCTGCGGTAGCTCGGCGGCTGCAAGCGCTGGAGCGCGGTGCTCCGCTGATTGCCGCCTACGTTGCGCAGTGGCAGTACTTTGCGCAGGCCAGCCTGGCACTGAGCGGAAGCCTGAGTCGCGCTGTTGGCAGCGGCATGCGAGAGGCAATGGCGCAGGCGTGGTACACCAAAGTGTTTCGGCCCGTAGCAGCCACCGTGGCCTCGGCAGCTGTAGCGCTAGTGGACGCCGCGCGCAAGGAGGGAGGCGTCGACGACCCGCAGCTCCTGTCAGCGCTGCACAGTGTGCTGGCAGAATTGCGCCCCACCTATGCACCCGAGCTGCCCCGCGGCCAGCCCCTGGGAGTGTACTTTGCCTGGTACTTGGAGCCGTATGCACGGGCATCGGTGCGCCACATCGACTCGTGCACGAGCCACTTGCGGGCGCCAGGGTCCACTCGCGAATACATCCGACTCGTGACCCGTTTGATAGGAGACGAGGAGCGGCGGGCCGAGGCGTACTTGCGCGCAGAGTCGGTCGAGTCTCTGCGATGCGTGCTCTCTCAGCGCTTTGTAGCCGGGAGCTTGGCGGCCATCCACGCCGAAGCTGCGCTAATGTTCGCTTGCATGGAAGACCTTCGCAGCGTCTTTTGCCTGCTGCGTCGTGTGCCGGCTGACCGAGCTGCCATGCAGCCTCTGCGTGATGCGTTCAAGGCCCATGTCGCGCAGCACACGCTGGCCGCCATGCCATCGCTGGCCGAGCTCAATCCCCAGGGCGCCTCGGTGGCGTCGCTGGCATTTGCGCGCAACGCCGTCGACTGGCTGTTAGCCGAGCTGGGTCGCCATCGCGCAATGGCAGCCCGCTGCTTTGACAGCGAGCCTGGATTCAGCGCCGCGCTTTTAGCGGGGCTGCGCGAGGCGCTAAACTCGAGCCAGTTCATGGGGCCGGACCACTCGCAGCTGGTGCAAGCGCCGCGGCTGCTGGCTGGATACTTTGGGCTGCTGCTGCAAGCGGACTCGGCGCTGTCTTTGGAGCTGGCTGCTGCTCATCCGACGGGCTTTGAGGACGCCATCGAGAGTCGTGCGAGGGACGCCCTGCAGCTGTGCGAGCTAGTGAATAGCAAGGACAAGCTCATGCGCCACTATCGGTCCTTGCTGGCCCGCCGTCTGATTACCGATTCGAGTGCTAGTGCCGAGCTCGAGCGCGCTGTTGTGGCTATGCTGACGCCGCTGACGGGCATTGAAAACACGTACCATGTGAGGGCGATGCTGGCTGACATGAGTCTCAGCCAGAACATGTCAAAGCAATATCAGTCGAGCTTGTCGTCAGAGTCCTTGGATGTTTCGGTCAAGATTCTCAGACACAGCTTGTGGAGCGATAGCTTGGTCCCCGAGTCGTCACCCGAACTGATAGTGCCTCGACAAGCAAGTGCCGCCTGCGACAGACTGGCTGAACTGTACAATGATCGGCACGCTAGCAGTCGCAGCGGGCGAAAGTTGCAGTGGCAGTGGGCGTACTCCAAGGCCACCATCCAGCTCTACTTTCCGCACTCTGTGGGCCGCATCGCCCAAACCGGGTACACAGTCATAGCCAACGCCTACCAGCTAACAATACTCGCCCTGTTCACGGATGCTTCGTGTCTGGGCTCGGCCGCGCAGCAGCTGATGCCCTCTCAGATATCGCGCTCGATTAAACTCAGCCTCGCTGTTGTCAACACGGAGCTCTCAGTGCTCATGCGAGCTGGCATCTTGGTATCTAATAGCGAGACTGGCGCGGTGATGATGAATAGCGGCTTTAACTCGCGTCGAGTGCGTATAGACATTTCAGGTATAAAGCGTATGCGGCAAGAGACTGCGGAAGACAAGGCTAGAATTGACCTCCACGCGGACTCTAATAGATTCGACCAAGTCCGATCTGCCATCATGGTGGAGATGAAGCGACACTCGAGTTTGCACCACGCAAAGCTGCTGAGCCTAGTTGCAGCTCGCGTTGAGCGCGTGTTTCTAGTCGAGCGCTCTGTATTTAAGCTAGCCATTGGCTCGCTGACCGAAGGCGACTATATACGCCGTAAAGAAGATGATTTCAACGTTTACGAGTATGTTGTATAGACAATATAGGCCACGAGAAACCAAGCAATATTTTTCTCCCCCCGCAAACACTTTTTTTTTTTTGCCTTTTACTGTATCTGAACTTTTTTTTTTCCTCATGCTGTGCTCTTGGCGCGCTCAGCCCGATGACGCTGGTCGCCTCGGCATGTTTGACCCAAAGCTGCGCCCGGTTCTGCGTCCAAATGCCCTCTACTACTTGCGACTGTTGGCGCTGAGCTCTTTCATGCTGTGGATGCCCCTGTGCTTGTTTTTTGGCGCAGTCTTTCGCCGCAGCGTGTATATCTATCGCACCGACATTGAAGTAGTTGATTTAGACCAAGGGCCTGTTGGCCGCCAGCTCACCCAATCGGTTTTGCAAATAGCTGCTGCTGCGCCCAACCAGCAGGGGCAGCCGAGGTGGCGAATGCGCAGCGACCTAGCCTCCATTGCCGATACTCGCGAGTGGGTGCGCCACCATGGCTGGGCGGCATTGGTCATCAATAGCGGAGCCAGTGCTCGCCTGGCTGATGCGGCCAGCGGAAACACCAACACAGTTTATAATCCCGCCGATGCAGCAACTATAATGGTGAATACAGGCCGCCACCCCATCATCGTCTCGTCTTTTATCCAGCCAGCGCTGACGAGGACAGTGAGGGCAGCGCAAATAGGGTTCTCCGTGGCATTTACCAGACAACTCGGGGGACTCGATCAAGTACGGCCTCAGAATATAGTCACTCTGGCTACGCAGCCCGTGGCATTCAGCCTGGATGACGATGCGCCGCTGTCATTTGCCATTGCGCCGATATCGTACCTGTTTAGCTTTCTCGTTGGCCAGCTGTGCGTGATCGGGGCTTTAATTGGGTGGAAGATGCAGTCGTTCTCCTTCTTTGTCAAGGTCAAGCACACCCATGTGTGGCTAGGCGCTGCATCTATAGTATTGGCGTGGGCAATCTATATTGGCATGCTGGGCGCCTTGGCGATATCGGCATTTCGCGGGCCCGATTACTCAAAGCTGGCGCTTTCGTACACCGTGGGCCGATTCTTCTCGCTGTGGTTTACGACCGCCATGGTTCTATCGGCGGGCGGCATGTGGCTGCTCAGTTGGTTCGTAGTGCTGACTCCCGAGCTGCTTGCATTGGCATCGCTGAGTCTTGTACTCCCCAATGTGGCATCTACTTTGACGACGGTGGAAACGTCGCCTCGGTTTTTTCGCTGGTTTTACGCGCTGCCGTTCTACAACGGCTCTATGCTCTATCGATTCATTCTCAGCGGCGCATTTCCCCGCATCGGCCTAAATGTCGGCGTGGTCTTGGGCGATCTTTGCCTCTGTACGGCCGCTCTGTGGCTAACAACTTGTATACGACAGTACACGGCCATTCGCGGCATCAGTGACATACCTGGGTGGTATCGCGGAGGCATCTTTTTCGAGAGCCCGATTCCGTACTACAAGGACAAGAAAGAGCCAAAGCCAAGATCCGAGTCCATTGACGAGAGAACGATCAACATCACCGACTCTGCGGACGATGCCACTAGCTTTAGAGAGGGAAACTTGGGTGTATGAGAAACAATGGGAGTATGTAACAAAATGAATAAAAATAAAAGAAGAACGCAAGCAAGAGATCCTACAAAAGAAAAAAAGAGTTTGTGTTTACCACTTTAGCGGTCGTAGTTGCTTCCACAGACCGCCATTATGGCGACGCAGGCGCTTAGCATCGGTCAGAGCGACATAGACGGGAGTTTCTGCGCCCTGATCAGGCGTCAGTGGCGCATAGGGCCCAGTCATATCTGTGCGCACATAGCCGGGACACACGGCGGCAAAGAGCAAGCCCCGCGGATCCGAGGCAAACACTCGAGCCAGCATGCGCGCATAGGCGATAAGCCCAGCCTTGGCGACGGCAAAGGGCATGGGCGGAAAGCCATAGGCGCTATAGGTGCCCTTACCGACGGCCGATATAAAGCCATTTTCGATGATATGCAAACCATTGAGATTGAGCTCGTCTGAAACGAGGACCTTGGGCAGATCGCCAGAGAATATGCCCAGATGTGCGAGCGCCGTCACCATAAACACCACGCGCCCATTGGGCCGCAATCGAGGCAGCATCAGCGACGTCATATTCACCGCCGTAAAGTAGTTCATATGCACGATCTGGTAGGCCGTCTTTGCGTCACATGTACGAACCACTCGAGCCGGGCCCCCCTCATCGTCATCGTCATTGGTGGTCGGCTGGTGTACAACACCGCCAGCGTTGTTGATTAGGATGTCGACGCTCTGCTCGCCGTGCATTAACGTCAGGTACTCGATAAACGTGTGTATGCTGTCCAGGTCCGATACGTCCAGCTGGTGAAAGCGCAGCTCGTTTAGCAGCTGCTGGGTCGGCTCTTCGGCAGGCCATCGGAGCTGCTCGCGTCGTAGCTCATCAAACGTCAGCTGGCCGCGCTCCACGCTGCGTGCCGTCAGATAGATGATAAGCGGTACTGTGGTCTGCTGTAGTAGACGCCGAACGATAGCTTTGCCAATACCGCGGTTGGCACCAGTAACCACGGCTACCAGCCGCCTGTCCTCCGAACTCATAGAGTGGAATTTGCTGTTGTGCGAGAGGTAAATAAATAAAGAGTGGTTGTTTTGATAGTGGTGTTTTCTTGAAATTTACAAACTACTGGGTGGAAAAAAAAAAAAAAAAGATAGGAATTGTCAGGGCCCAGCCCTGCTGTTGTTTGACTACTTGCCCGAATCTGATCATGGCGGCCGATAATCGTATGATCACAAGCACGGCCAGAAAGAGAAAAAAGACAGCAATCTCTCTGATTGGCTGTGGCCACCTTCAGTCCACCTTGTTCCGTAAATACAGGCTTGGCAAAGCCCCTCTTCACACAATGCACCAAAAGAAAGGAGCCAGGACGCCTCACATAACCTCGATGTTATTTTTGGCTCCGTGATGATTTCCTCTTCTTTAAAAAGGAGCACATTTCCGCCCTCCTTCTCTCTTCTCTCTTCTTCTTTCTCTTTTTTATCACATCTATAGACTCTTTCACAGATGAAGGCATCGCTCGCACTCACCTCCCTTTCCGCACTTTTCGCCCTTCTCTCCAATGTCGGTCTGGCAGCCGACTCCTCGCTAGCGCACTTGGACAAGCGCATCATAGCCGGCACCGTTGTGGCGAGCGGCAAGTACCCATTCGCCGTTCGGCTCAATATCCAGCGCGGCCTAGACGAGTACCTATGCGGCGGAGCGCTGCTCCTAGACAACTACGTAGTGACGGCCGCCCACTGTCTCGTAGACTCTGACACAAACGCCATCGCCGAACCACACACAGTGTCGGTCTGCTACGGGTCGAACAACGTATTAGAGCAGACATGCACGCCCGCGCTCAACGTCACAGTGCACCGGCGGTACAACCCAGAGACGATCAGCAACGACATTGCCATGCTGCAAATCAGCCCGGTGGCGCTGAAGACGGGCAGTGTGGAGACGGTCCCTGTTTTTACGGGCCAATTGGCGGAGAAGCAGACGCTGACGACGATGGGGTGGGGCAAGACGTCTAACAACTCGACGGACTTGCCCACGGCGCTGATGAGCGTCGAGATTATGATTGGCACTACCAAGGAGTGCAGGGTGGCCAACTCGGACTATAGCTCGCCCAATGGGCCCGAGGTCTGTAGCGCCAATGCGCTGACTCCCGGCAAGGACTCGTGCCAGGGCGACTCGGGCTCCCCGACGATTGTTAGCAGCAACGGCGCCGTGTACCTTGCGGCCGTCACTAGCTCAGGAACCGACCCTAATAACCCGGGCTCGGCGGACTGCGCCACGTCGGATGGGCTGGCATTCTACACGCACGTCAACTACTTTATGAGCTTCATTACGCTCACGACAGGCCAGCTGCCATCCGCATTTACGGGCAGCCAAAAGTCGTCAACAGACTCGGTTTCCGACCCGTCATCCTCTTCGAGCAAAAACAACAATGGCGGCAGCACAATAGTCGCTGGCACAGCCACTGTGTTGTTGTCGTCGCTGGCGATGGCAATAATACTATCCATTTAGAATCTCGGAATTAGCTGTAATCGTTTATTATACATTGTTTTTCTCTGCTTAAAAGTGTTGACGTCTTTGAGACTGCGGCGCGTCCTTTGACCCATGCACAACCGAGCTCACGCTTCGCACATGGTGGAGTCGCCGGCGCCCGTCAGTACGCAGCGCCTCTGCTTGTGGCGGAGTAACCGGCGGTGCCACACACGGCACAGTAGCGGAGGAGCTGGAGCGGAATCCGCGCATCAGAAACCCCACCAAGCCCGATGACGTACGTCTGTGATGTCCGCGCCCTGCATTGTCTCCCGACCGCTGATGTTCCGACGAAGCCGGCGACGACGACGACTGCAGCGACAAGGCAGGCAACTCCGCCGTGCCTGGCTCCGACAAAGAAGGCAAGGCCTCTTCATGCAACGCCGGATAGAAAGTGTACTCGCCAGCTGTCAGCTCAGCATCGGATGGAATAGAGACAGCGACGGGCGATGAAGATACTCGCTTAGTGGCTGATACGAGCTCGTCAAAGCGCACGTCAAAGCGCTCGACTATCTCTACAGGCCAGCCAGCAATTGCCGACGAGTTTTCTGATATGGCCCAGCGCGGCGATGGCGGAGCAAGCGACTGAGCTCCGTTCTCAACTGCTCCCGACGCCACTGACAAGGCACTGACTGAAGAAGACGACGACGACGACGACGAGGAGGAGGAGGAAGAGCGCCTCCTGTGGCTATCGGCAATTGGCGCTGGGCTCATCGATAGCAGTGTCGGCCTCGTTGGCTTGGTGGGCGGCAGGGACGAGTCGTTGGTGTGGATGGAATTGCCATTAGCTACGGGGTCGAGCAGCGGCGCCACTTCGGCAACGATCATTAGGCGGTACTCGCGAGAAATAAACTCACTGGAGAACTGGCTCAGACCCAGTGGCACCTGGATGACCTGCGAGGCGCGGATCTGGCGAACGACGTTGAGCTGAAGAGTCCTGGATGGATGCAAGTGAAGCTGTGGCGACGCCGGTGCGCTCGGCACATGCGGCACTGGCTCCGCGGGACTGGTACTTCGTAGCAACACAGCCAACCTAGATCGCGTTTTGCGCAAGCCTCTCGACAAGTGCCTCCGAGCGTTAACGGTCTCGACATCCGAGGCATTCGGCGACGCGCACTGCACAGATGACACGCCCCCAGGGTCGCTGCGCATGGACCCTCGGTTCACCGAATCGCTGGGAAACCCGTCGTCAACCGACCCGCTGGCCCTGGCCGGCAGCGCATCCAGGCGACAGGGGACCAGATTGGTGATTTTGTTGACTAGCCGCTCCTCGCCCTTCACTTGCACATGGCACATGACACATTCAGCGAAATTGGCCGCCAGGAGCCGCAGCCCAAAGCGAGCGTCAGAGGTGCGGGCCGTGATATCGAGCTTAATCTGCGCGCCGGGCTTCACGACGTCCCGGCTGATGGATCCCGTGAACCGTACGTGACATGAGCCATCGGGGCAGCCAACCGACTGGTCGATGCGCTTACATCGGGCCAGGCGCCGCGAAACGCGCAACCGATGGCACTCGATCTCCTCCTCGCACACGACGCTGCTGAGCCCAGCCACCATTGGCCGCTCCACCACCACGCGCATTACGTAGCGTATGCGGCAGAGGTCGCTTCGGTCCAAGGACGAGGGCACCCAGGCCGGTATTCTCAGCCGGAATGCAAACCGGTGCTGGCCCTCAAACAAGACTCCGCCCCTGTGTGCGGTTATGCGCTGGTGCAGGACCTGTCGGCTGACTGTGGTGGAGCTCAACGAGGCCCATGCGCGTAGAAAGACTGTTTCTTCGCCGGCGAATTCTATTCGAATGCCGTGAATGGCCACTGCAGCCTTTTGTACGCGCACTACGGCGCAGCCAGTTAGCAAGGTGGAGTCAGTTGTGTGGTCGTAAAGGCCCTTGGGTGGGTCGTCAAATTCCAGCCGCACGTCGGGCGCGCTGCTAGTAAAGACCATGCTGAGTAAAAAAAAAACAATTTAATAATTTAATGAGGGCAAGGTGAAGAAAAAAAAAAATAGAATGCATTTCTTGGTTGAGACCTCCTTTGATTTTTCTTCTGGAGTAGGGGATGTTTCTTAAATATGTCAGCTCACTCACTTGGCGGTGGTAGGCTGCTGAGCCACCTTGTTCTTTTTTCTGCGTCTAAAGCAACAGCAAATCGTCGCCCAGAACATGAGCAGCGCCAAAACACAGACAGCTACTATAAAGCCTATTTCCACTCCATTAAATTTTTTGCCAGTCGACGACGCTGGGGGTGAAGACCCATCGGTGTTAGTAGGTGCAGCCAGCGCAAAGGCAGCGAAGAAAACGGCGAAAACGTAGTAAACCCCAAGCGACATGGTAAAAATGTTTCAACAAGAAATAGAGGCAAGAGACTCACGCTTCTCAACATACTTTAGACAGAGGACATTAGTAAAAATTTTAAAAAGAACACGCTTTCCACCTTTGAGCAAATAAATCCTTTTACGCTTTCTGCAATGGTCTCTTTTTTTCATTCTGCTAAGCGCTCGCCTCTCTGCTCCATGAGCTCAAACATGTCTAAAAGCTGCGACTCATTGCGCCTACGAATAGCAGCTCGACGCAGCTTGTTCGCAGCTGTCAGTAGCCCATTCTCTGGAGTCCATGGCTCGGGGTCAATGCGAATATGCGCCAGCAAGTGAGGCGGCGGCAGCCCCGCAGCCCGGCCAGCACTCAACAGGTCAGCAAAGACCATATCAGCCGTCACGCCGCCTCCCAGGGGCTCGGCCAGGCTCACCAGGGCGCAGGGGCGGCGCATACGAGCATCGGCAATAACACACATGTGAGCGACATAGGCGCTGGCAGCATAGGCCGATTCGAGGGCCTCGAGAGCGACAAATTCGCCGGTGGCCAGCTTTATCAGATTTCTGATTCGGTCAATGACAGCCAATCGGCCGCCAGCCACCCACTGGCCGACATCGCCCGTGCGCAGCCAGCCGTCCTCGGTAACAGTGTCTCTGGTAAGCTCCTCGTTGTCCAAGTAGCCCTGGAACACAGAGGGCCCACGTACGAGGATCTCGCCCTGCTGGTTGGCAGCAAAGTAGCCGGCTTCGGGCACGTCAACGAGCTTGACCTCGACGGAGGGCAT
This sequence comes from Coemansia sp. RSA 2671, assembly GCA_027577995.1. Lineage (NCBI taxonomy): Eukaryota > Fungi > Kickxellomycota > Kickxellomycetes > Kickxellales > Kickxellaceae > Coemansia > Coemansia sp. RSA 2671. The sequence goes on along the minus strand of JANBSA010000062.1, from coordinate 9,554 downwards.
TGGCGCGCCGACATTGCCCAGGGACAGGTCGCCTGGGATCTGCACCGACACGAGCCCCGAGGCCTCGGTGAGGCCGTAGCCGTGGATCATGGGGCAGATGGCAGCAGCAATGAACTTTTGCACTGGGGCGCTGATCTGAGCACCGCCCGTGATTGCGATCTTCAGGCACCCGCCCGTAGCAGCCCTCGTGCGCCTAAACACGACTGCATCCAGGAGGCCGGTGGGCAGACGCCACGCCGAGAGCCACGTCTTTGCCTCGACGGCGGCGTGGAACAGCCACTGGATGGCGGCGGGGCGCTGCGCGACTTGGCGCAGAATGTTGGCCCGCATCGCCGCCCACACCTGGGGCACCCCCAGCATAACCGCCGGCCGCAGCGCCCGCAAGTCGCCCAGGCCGCCGTCGACGTTGTCGTCGGACAGCGTGCGCGGCGTTCCGTAGCCAATGGCCAGGCCCGAGTACAGGCAGAACGTCTCCACAAAGAACGCCAGCACATGCGACAAAGGCAAGTACGATAGCACGCGGTCAGCGGCCCTGTCGATGACGTCAGGCACAAGCTCCTCAATCGCCCCGCACACAGCCAATATGCCGCCATGCGCCACCAGCACGCCTCGTGGCGCGCCCGTCGACCCGCTGGTATACATGACCAGCGCCGTCTCAGACCCGCTAAGAGCAGGGCTCGCGTCTCTCGGCCACTCGCGGCCCAGACGCCGCACGCTGTCCATGTCCATGGCCATGGCCATGGCAGCCCGCCCGATGCTCTGGAGCGCGTCCTGCGCTGCTGCCGGCATGCCATAGGCATCAGAGTAATAAACAATGGTGTGAACCGAGGCGATCCGCGAAGACACGCGCTGCAGGGTTGGCAGCTGGTCGGCCTTGGCAAAGATGATCTGCGCCTTGGTCTCATTCATGGCATGGACCAATCCGTCGTCGCCCAGAGTATCATAGGCTGTGACGACTTGCATGCCCTGCGAGTAGCACGCCAGCATGCATAGGGTCCACTGCTGCGATGTCGGCGCGTAGATTACTACTCGCGAGGGCTCGCTGGGCTTTAGGAGCTTGGAGAGGCCGGCGCCGAGCTCCAAGATGATCTCATTGATTTGGCGGTAGGTCAGCCACTCGTATGGACCCAGGATAGGCTTTAGCTTGCGCTCATGGTCGCCGGCTCGGAGCACTGGGCGCTGACCCATGGTTTGTCGGTCTGGATCCAAACTTAGCCGGTATTTGAAGGCGCCAAAAACAGTGGTTATATTGGGAGGCGCGCATAATGTCAGACCAGCAACGGCGGTTGGGTATCTATGGACCAGAGTCTCATCCTTGTTTGGAGCGGTATCGGGCAAGGTAACCGAATAAAAAGCGTTAAACATTTAAGAAATTAGTCGTATAAAATAAAAATAAAAAGAAAGCGGAAGAAAGAAAGAATGATTAATCAATCCGCATGTGTTTTTCAATAGATGACGGACAATCGCTAAGAGTTCTCGGCTGTATTTAATTCATTGTCGTCTGTTGTTGCCACGGGTCGGTAGCTTTGCTGCGAGCTCCATCCGTACCACAGAATAGACGCGAATCCCACCAGCGCCGACAAGATACATCCAGCCATAGCCCCCTTTGCCTTGCTCGTCCACCCCAGCGGATACGGGTAGGGGCCCTCGGGCGCGCCCTTCAGATCATATCCCTGGCGACCAGCCGCATTGCCTGCGGTAGGAATGCCAGCCGCCTTGCAGTGGTCGAGGATCTGCTGCGGCACGCTAATGCGCTTCTGCATGACATCGGGAGCCTCGATAATGACCATATTGAGGCCGCCCTCGATATGCCACTCGATGTGGCAGTGGAACAGCCAGGTGCCGGGGTTGTCAGCACGGAATCTCAGCACGACATACTCCATGCTGGGAATAGTGACGGTGTCGCGGCGAGCCGGGGCCGATTTGGGTCTCGGATTGAAGGTGGGGTCGTAGGGGGCGGGGCCGCGCTCGATGAGCTGGAAGTGGTGGCCATGGAGGTGGAACGGATGATTGCCAGCATCAAAGTTATTGACTACCAATTGCACGTCCTGCATATGCCCCACCATATGCGCATTCGTCTGCGGCCCATACACAGTGGCGTTAAGGGCGTCGGCGCCCATGGACAGGGCGGTGAACATGGTGGGGACCTTGGGCATGACATAAGTGATGTTGTTGAAGGTGCCGTGATTGAGCGCATCCGTGTACTGGTTGAAGTAGACGTCGAGCCCATACGTTACGTCGAATCCCAGCGCCTCCATGCCGTCGAGCGGCACGAGGTCGATGTCGTGGAAGGGGGACCAGTCGGGGCCGCTCTTGTCGCGGAGGATGGAGGCGTTCTTGCTGTAGCGAATGATGCCCGTGGAATTGTAGTTGAGGGTGGCCGGGATGTTGTCAAACATGTCGGTATCCATGTCGGCATGGAACATAAAGTTGTTGGAGGTCGAGTTCAGCGCCGTCACCAGCACCGAGGTGCGCTGAGCGGCGGCCAGTCGCACATTGCCGACTACCATGGGCTCGGTGTCGACGCCGTCGACTTCGATGACGCGCATGGTGTGGCCCTCGATCGAGAAGTGGAACATGGCGAGCGCCGACATATTGATCAGCCGCAGGCGGTAGGTCTTGCCGGGCACAAAGTCAATAATCTTGTGTCGATCGCCGCCCAGGGACCCAATGAGCGCACCGTTAGGCACGGGTTCGGCGCCACCGGGGTTCTTCCAGCTCAGAAACTCCTTCAGCAAGCCCGATGCCTGGTCGTGGTACCAGTCCTCCAGTGTGACGATAACGTCTTCGTCGTATTTGTGCGGCTCCTGGGGGTTGTGGAGGATGAGGGGGGCTCTGATTCCGTCGACGTATTGGGCTCCGTAGTGGGCGTGGATCCAGTAAGTGCCGGTTTGCGTGATGGGGATTCGGTAGGTCATGTTCTGGCCAACGGGGATGCCGCACTGGGTCACCATGAAGGGGCCGTCCATAAAGTTGGTTCCGTTCTGGTACATGCCGTGGGCGTGGAGGGTGGTGGGCGAGTCGAGCGAGTTGCGGGCCTCGATCACCAGGGTGTCGTTCAGAGTTACGTGGAGAGGCGGTGGAGGCCATTGACCGTTGACGCCGATTACTTGTCGCTCCTTTTGGCCGTCGGGATTGGCCTTGACATAGCCAATGTCCCAGTAGTACTTGACATCGGCAGCAGACGCTAGGCTGAAAAAGGCCAAAGAAAAGAAAAAGGGCCTGAACATCTGCAAAAGAATAATTATAAACTATTGAAAACGATGGGGGGAGGGGGAGGAGGCGTACGAAAAAAAAAAAAATGTAAACAGCAGGTCGGGATGACATCAAGAAGAACAAAAGCAGTAGGCTCCTTTAAACCAACGAAATGAAAAAATTTTTCTATGTGAATGGAAAGGCCCCCCCCGTCTATCATCAGATTGCGGGAATTCCGTGGCCGTCGATCGACGGAAAATGGAGCAAGGATGGACAAACAGATAAGAGAACAATGGTGTCACTCCCTTATCCGATGCAAAAAGAATGTTCCTTTTAACAGCAAGCGGCATATGATAGAAGAGAAAAAACCGGAACACACTCCCCTCCTCCTTTCCCGTGGCCGGCGTTGAGCGAAATTATTTTTTTTTGGGGGGGGGGCCTTACTCTGAGTCAATAACAAAATGCCTCGAAAAGGCATTCTCACACACACATCCCCCTCCCCTGG
>JANBSA010000061.1:4827-20653 GCA_027577995.1 Coemansia sp. RSA 2671 | reverse complement strand
GATCAGTAGGCGCCGATAAGGACAACACACTTGCAGTCTTTCTTTTTCTTTTTTGCATTTCTCCCGATTCATTTTAAGGACACTTTCTCTCTCTCTCCCGCCCTACGTCTCCCGCTACAAGCAGACCCGCTTACTCTGTACAACACATGCTCTAACGCAAAAGAGCTGGAGTTTTAGTTTTTGGCGCTGCGCTTGAGCGCCCAACTTTTTGGCGTATCCCGACTGTCGAACACTTTCACTAGTTTGCCCCTCTACGCGCACTCCGACAAAGGCACACAACTAGAGAGGTGTAAAGGCGATGAAAGACTCGTACACAAGTGGATTTTTGACCTACGCTCGCTTGTTCATGGAATTGGATGAGGCTGGCTGTCGATTATCTTCTGAGTTACTCTGCTGAAGCGCTTGCGGTAGGGGCTATTCCACAACCAACTGGTGCTTAGGTAAGCATCCATACGACGATATGGACTTGTTAACTTGACTAATCGCACTGGCACGGGTCAGGCGACAAGGTGTACCCGTGGCGAAAAAGGGATTGGAAAGTCACATTGGGAGCTTTTAATCCATAGCACAATGAAGAGGGTGGATGATGTGGATAGCCTCGTGGACTTGTGCATTGGAATAGAGGCATCATGAATAGTGAATTGGGGCTTCAGGTGACGGATATGGAGGGTGAAGAATTTTTGTGGATAAACCTCTTTTTCTTTCTTTCTCTACCAAATCTTACCCTATAGTTTATACGTCAAAATGGATCGTGGATCAGAGAGTGGCTACAATGGAGATATTGACGAGATACACGAATGTCCCATGTGCAGTTTTGAGACGCACAGTCTTGTGTCGTACAGCAACCATCTCCAGTGGCACATTGACAACGGAACATGGCTCGTTGGGTAACGACAAAAATCCATTTGAAGTGACTGAGCGCCTCAAGAGAGCGGTAGTATCTTCTTTTTTAGTTGCAGAACTTTGTAATGTATTCCCTTTTCACCTGTACAACCAGGTTCAGCGTGTCGGGGGATGGCACTGGCGTGTCCTGGGCTTGCGTGTGCCGCGGGGCCGATAGCTGTGAGGGTGGAGATTGCTATTGGCTCGGCGGCATTCAAGCCATATGCGAGGCGCCAAGAGAAATTTTTTGTGAATACGTCATTGGGATTAGGTCCTGTGCCTTGCCAAGCCTTTCTGCTTTCTTTCTTTCCAGTTTTTTGTATTTTTATTTTTTTGGTTTAAGATGCGATGGGACTGCGCGAAAAGACCGAATTCAGCCTACAGACAGCGTCGCTGGTGAGCGCAGTGGCTTTCTTGTTGTTTTTCTGGGCCGCTCGACATTACACCAGCGACTGGCGCGAGCGTCGCGTTTTCAAGCGGCGGCTGGTCGACACGCACCGGCGCCTAACCACAGGCAAAGACGAGAGAGTCGGAGGTCGGCTGCAGTGGAAGAGATTTGTAGCGGCTGTGCCACTGGTGCCCCTGGCCACGGCGTATGTGGCGGTGCGGCTGGGGTGGGACGTGTTTGAGCTGCTGGTGTTCTGCAGCATCGACTTTTCGCGCCACGCGTCCGTGCGGACAGTTGAGGCGCTCGTCGCTGGCAGCGCCTGGGTGCATGCGTCGGCGGCGGAGGTGGCCAGGCGCTTGGATGCGGGGCGGCGGCTGCAGGACGCGGTGATTGCCGTGGTTGAGGGCGCCGTCGTGTGGCTGTTCCACTCGCTGTTCCCCGCAGTGGCCCGAGCGGCTGGCTGGGCGCGGGGGTGCGGGGAGGCGCTGGTGCGGTGGTGGGAGCGCGTCGACGGCGCCGTGTGGCTGCGCGACGCCGTGGAAGCCGCCGTGCTTGAGGGGATTGTGCCGGCCGCTGATGCGCTGTGGCGGGGCGGCGCGGCTGTGGCGGGGCGCTCGGCGTGGCTTGTGGGCCGCGCTGTGGAGGCCGCCGCCATTCTGGGTGCTGACGTCGCCCGCGACCTGCGCCTTCTGGCCACCTGCGCCGCTGTCGCTGCTGATTGGCTGGCCTGCGACCGGCGCTGGTGGCGCGACCCCCTGATACGCGTTGCTGCGGTACGGGTGGCCACAATGGGCGCCGACTGCCTGCGCCTCCTGCACCGCTGGCTGGCCGTGTGGGTGGCGCCGCGGCTGGCGGATGCTCTGTGCCTTTTGTGGGCTGCTGGTAGGAGCGCTGTGTGCGCGTGCGGCCGCTTGGTTGACACGCTGCTGCAGAGTGCGCTGGGTGCTGCCGTGCGCCTGGGCGGCCTGCTGGCGCCCCTGGCCACGCGTGCTTGGGTGTGGTTGCAGCGTGTCGACTTTTTGCGGGGGCTGGCCCACGGTCTGCGGGCCCTTGGTCATTGTGCGGGGACTGTTGTGGGGTGGGCGGGCCGTGCGCTGGCCCTGGCCGCGGCTCTGGGCGCCGATGCCCACGCGTGGGCCGTGTCCTGGGTGCTCCTCCCCGGTGCCCGCCTTGTGGCCGCCGCCTCGGTGCTTGCTAGCGTAAATGCTCGCAAGGGCGCTGTGTGGGTTGCGCGCGTTATTGGCGGGCCCTTGGTGCTGGCGGCCTGCGATGCGGCGCGCGCTGTGGAGGCTGCGGGTGCAAAGGCGGTGGCGTGGATCATGGAGCTGGAGTGGAATGTCGATGTTTCGGCATGGCTGCCTGATGTGGAGCCGTGGGTTGGGAGGATGTGGGCGCTGCTGGCGGGGCTTGGCGGCTGGTGGGATGCATGGCCAAGCGTGGATCTTTGGCCTGCGGTGGTTGGCGCGTGGAGGGAGGCCGCACAGGCAATGGCTGATGTTTACTCGAGACTGGTTGCTGCTGCTGATGCTGGTGTTGCGCTGGTGGGCGATCTTATCGTGGAAATCGCACGTCAAAATACTGTACACGGAGAACAACCTTCATATAAACCTGTGTAACCACTCGTGAGTAAATCTCGTTTTGAAAATCTTACTTAAACTCTTTTTTAATGGTTGGTAATTTTTTTCCACGGGGTTCTCTTTACCTTTCTTGCACAATACTATTTTTTTTATCATGTTTCCTGACACTGCTATCGAGGACCGTCGCGCCCATGCCGCTCTTTCCATGGGCATTGACCTAGACAGGCGGTCCACGGCCGACTTGGCCATTGTAACGACCATATCAGTCATTTATTTTATCGACCTTCTTGCCGTTCTCTTCATGCTATGGAATCGACGCTACCCACCGATTAAAGCCAAGAGCCCAATCCTCATGGCCTGCCTCTTCCTTTCCTCGGCTCTTTGGTTTGTCGGTGACGTCCAGATGAACGGCCACGTGGCATTGGCCAACACCCCGTTGACTAAATGTCTGGGTCTCGGGTTCTGGGTCCGCATACTCTTGGGCATCTGCGGCGTATGCGCCGTATTCGCTCTGCGGTCTTTCTCATTGTACCACGTGTTTTGTTTAAACCAGCCGTATCGCGGAATCAAGGTATACTGGCCGGCACTCGTGTACTTGGCCTGCGTGGTGACGTATGGCGTAGTGGCTCTGGTACTGGCGCCGGATAGGACGCTTTATTACGTGGACGCTTTGGATATTTGTTCGTCGGCGGTGGGCTTCAAGGGATCTGTGATTGGATTTGTGTGGGTGACGTTGGGTTTTGTTGCCTTTAATTATTGGCGAATCCGACACATCAAGAGCTCCTTCAACGAGAGCAAGGAAATGGGCGTCGCCTGCCTCCTCATCTTCATCACCACGCTCTATTCCACTCTTGTTCAGTTCCTGTATCCGCGATTCCCGCTCTCCATGCCCTACCGCCTATCGCTGACCGTGTTGAGCCACCTGTGTACCAATGTTATCTGGTGGGGTACTATGTTTGTACCCTTGTGGGGGTGTTTGTTTAAGAGGCGGGCGTATTTGGATCGGTGGATTGACAAGTTGAGGAGGGATGGGTTGCAGCGCGAGTATTGTTTGGAATCAGAGTCGTTTGTTAGAGCTGGGTTTACTCCAGCCGATATAGCTATGAATGAGGCCGTAATGAGGGAGTATGTTTATAAGGGACCGCCGAATGCGTTTTATTACGATGGCGACGCGGACGTGCGTACGCAGGATTGGTTGCAGGGGAGAAGCTCGAAGGATGTTGGGTTTGGTAATGACCGCTTTCTTTTATAAAAATACGTAATCTGAATGTATTACACTTGTAAATCTCCCCCCCCCCATCCAACTTGCAAGAGGGTGGGGCCGATCAATAGGGATACAAAAAAATTTTGAGTGTTGTAATCGGATACCAATTCTCAGATACAACACATCCGTTCCAAGGAAATTGCAACACGTCCATTTCTTCTTTACTATTGTTTTTCTGTATTTTTTACTTTTTTAAAAATGGGTAACTCTATGTCCTTTTCCGTCACCCGCTCCGAGCTCATCAGAGTCATAGCCGCCTACTCCCATGGTCTCTCCCTGGATCCGCGCCAAGCCGCCGACCTAATAATGGTCATCCTCATATCGCTCCTCTACTTTTTCCAATTTATCGGCGTAGTCTTTATGCTATGGAATCGCGAGTACCCACCGATAAAAGCCAAGAATCCCGTTCTAATGACTTGCGTTTTCGTATCCTCGCTCATGTGGTTTATCGGCGACATCCAAGCCAACGGCCACGCACCTCTCAAAGGCACTCCAATGGAGAACTGTAAGGCGTTCGGCGTTTGGGTACGCGTTCTGTTGGGTGTTTGCGGGATGAGCGCCCTTTTGGGGCTGCGGTCGTATGGGCTGTATCGAGTGTTTTGTCGGAAGATGGCGTATCGCGGATTGGCCTTCTACATTCCATTCATCGTTACTTCGGCCTGTATGCTAGGCTACGGTATTGTGTTGCAAGCGCTGCCGAAAGAACTGACGATTGAGTATATGGACGGAGTGGATATTTGCTATTATAACACAAAGTATAAGGCGTCGCTCTACGCGCTTCTGTGGGGAACGTGGGTTATTATCGCCGGACTCAATTGGTGTATTCGCGGGATTAAGAGCTCGTTTAATGAGACGCGCGAAATCCTCATCACCTGCTTTATCGTTTTTGGCGTATTGGGCTTCATGACCGCCATGTCCTATACGAATGCTCGATACCCACTCAATCTGAAGTTGCGCATTCTCGCCACGTCTCTCGACCAGTGTGCCGCCTCCGCCGTATGGTGGTTAATGATGGCCGTGCCCCTATACCAGTGCTTGACTAATCGGCAGCGGTACCTGAAAGAGTGGATCTACACGTTGCGCGAAGACGGATTGCAGCAAGCATACCATATGGAGACAGGTGAGACGGCCTGCGGCAACACATCGGGCGGCAACCTCTCGTACCTAAACCCGCGCAAACCCATTGGTAACCATCCGCTGACCACGCTAGTGTCGAATGGGGGGCATGGAACCGAGTTTTATTATGATGGGAAGGACCAGGAAAAGATCGCATTTCCGAAAATCGGGTCAGAGGCCCTGAATTCTCGCCCATTTAACCAGTCTGACTCCAGTTTGGTCCAAAATCCAATGGCGCCGATCCTCGGATCCGATGCGAATCCTCCGGTCAAGCGTCCCTGGGAAAAGTTGACGGTTGGATTTGGCGCTCCCTCGTTTACGTCTAATCCTGTGCCTCCTATACCATCACCGGCTGCTGCGTATAAACCCATTTTGGAGCCGACGTCGACTACTATGCTGAGACTAGATGATGCGCGGGACTCGAGTGTCATTGAGGATGGTCAGTATGGTCATCCTAATCGCCAACTAATCTAGAAAATTCTATGTGTAGCTTTTTTGAATTTATTTATTGAGTGAGAAATTGGACTTACTTTATGGCGTGTTTTTGGTATTGCGATTGACCCCTTCATTGTTCGAGCCCTTTGCTCGTTTGTTGAAACCATGCTTTTTGGGAATTGTCCGACTGTCGATCCTAGAGACCCCCCTGCAGTGCGATATGAACACGAATGTAGAGAACATGCACTTTATTATACAGTATTTTCCGTGGAATTGTAGACCAAATTGCCAAGGCCCCCTATTTTTGGACTCCTATTTTGGGTGTGTTGTTTTCTTTGTTTCATGCTGCTGTAAACGTTTGAGCTCACGGCAGTGCGAGTCCAAGCACTCGAGCTTGTCAATGGCAATAGGCAGTTTTACTGCGGAGCCAAAGTCAATGGCAGTGGGGCGCTACCCTAGGCGGTGCAGTTGTAAAGGTGTTGGCTGCCGCTACTCTTTTTGCTACCATCGCTGCCTAGCACTCTCGGCCTTTTTTTAGCCCTTTTTCTTTACTGTTTGGTGTCATTTGAATCATCGCAAGAGATTCCTCCATTGTGTGATTGCATCGTCACCGCAGGACAGCTGTAGACAACGGGCTCTTTTGAAAGAGCAATGTTTGTACCGAAAGAAATCAGATGTGCGCCTGCTATTCCACACGTGCATGGACGCACATACAGTCTTCCGAAATCAGCTTTGCTTCTTTATTTATTGACGCCGATCACATCTACCCATTCGCATCATTTTCTTGCTCACGCCAGGTTGTTTTCACCCCTTGTTTGTGACCCTGGACCGGCTGTATTCACATAGCTCTCGTGACAACAACAAAAAAACATCTTTTATTCGGCAATATGCATGTTTGCATGCTTGGCATTTGCGTTGCACTCGTGCATGTATCAATGCTGTTCAATCTGCTTCTTCTGTCCGAGGTTGACTACTTTTCACTCTCTTTACATTTTTGTATCTTTTATTGCTTTTGGTCTGTGCTGGACCTGTCTCTATTCGAAAAATGGGAAACACAATGTCGTTCTCGGTGACGGCGGCTGAAGAGGCTCGCGTCCAGATATTCAAAACACGGGGCATAGATTTGGAACCGCGCCAGGCTGCGGATCTGATAATGACCATAGTCATTGCAACCGTGTACTTTGTCGAGCTGCTAGCGGTGCTCTTTATGCTGGTGAACCGCGAGTACCCGCCGATAAAGGCCAAGAATCCGTGGACGATGTTGGCCATCTTTATTGCGTCTATTTTCTGGTTTGTTGGTGACCTCCAAGCCAATGGACACGTCCCACTCGTAGGCACACCGCTAGCCAAATGCAAGGCAATTGGCGTGTGGATGCACATCATCATGGGCGTTTGCTCCGTAAGTGCCCTGATTGGACTGCGGTCCTACGGTCTGTACCAAATATTTCACCGGAATCGGCCATTCATTGGCACTCGACTCTACGTTTCGATTGCTTTTATTGTCGGGAGCTTGTTGGCCTTTGGTATTGTCACGGAGGCGCTTCCCGAGAGCGTATCGGTTTACTATGTTGACGGATTCGACATGTGCGGCTATAGCTATGGATTCCAAGTCGCGATATTTGTGTTTATTTGGATCTCGTGGGTGGTTGTAGCGGCGCTCAGTTGGCGTATTCGCAACGTAAAGAGCTCGTTTAACGAAAGTCGCGAAACCGCTATCGCTTGCATTGTTGTGTTTGGCGTCTTGATTTTCATGACGGTATTGTCGTACATCGAGAGGATATACCCAGTCAGCGTCAAGCTGCGCGTATTGGCGACGTCGCTCATTCACTTTTCAGCCGTAATGACTTGGTGGCTACCAATGGCTGTGCCCCTATACAAATGCCTCACTGACCGCAAGGCATACCAAAAGCAGTGGATCTATAAACTGCGCCAAGACGGGTTGCAGCGCGCTTACCTTGTTAACACGGCATCGACTGAAGGGGAGATGGCTTCGGGCGAAAATTACTCTTATCTCTACAAAGCGGACCAGTGCTACTCCACGCATGAGACGCCTCTCGGCAGGGGAGTTGACGGTGCAAGCGCTAATGGCGAGCTCCTCTACTCGTCGAACAAAGAGGCGGGTGCCGAAAAGCCAATGACTCGGGTATCTTCCAACATGCCTGGCAGCTCTGCGTCTAGTCGAAATGGCGATACTGAAATTGGCGTTTACCCAGGCTCTTCCGCCTCTAATCTTGTTCAGCGCCCCCCATGTTGATACTGCCGGCTGTTAGGCGGCCTAGAGACTATCTCGCCAGCACTGCAATTTACGTGCTACTAATCCACTCTGTCGAGACGCCGACAAGAACACCAATACCGCCTAACATTATTCAAAATATTCACCCAGAGAGCAAACATCACCTTTACGGTCGCTATATTATTAACTATTCCCAAGCGAGCTATTAAAAAGTTGCGTGATATTTTCTCAAAATGCCTTGTTTGTGCTACTCGTGTGTGTTCATTTCCTGTTTTTTGTTGGTTATCACCCCCGTGTTCCTTTGTAGCCGAGATTCTCACAAAGAGCGCTTGCTAGTTGCAGCCGTGTCAATCGTTTTTCCAACACATGCATTGCCTCTTGAATTCATTTTTCGAGGTTGGGAGAGGACAATACCGAGCCAGATGCCTGTAACCCAAAGCGTACCGTGTCACCACAGGTCTTTTTTTGCGAACCAAGCTCGATGTCGCGCGAGTGTCACAACTTTGCCCCTTTGATAGGCACAAATTGGGCTGAGATTGACAGAATCGGCTGTTAATCGGACAGGTGTCCCCACTTTTTTTGTTAAGCGCGTGCTCCATCATGTCCGATGTTCCAAGCCAGCTTGGCTGTAGATCTTGCTGTGCCTTTAAGAGCACCTTGCACATTTGCTGCTGCTCTTCTTTTTCCTCGCCAAAACTTTTGTTCCATTATTTTTCTTTTCTTTTTTTCGTGTTTTGTTTTTTGTTTTGTTTTGCTTGCTTGATACAAACCGAGCGGTGGTGGTGACATTACGCTGCTAGCTGCAAAAGATGGCAAACGTCTTGTCGTTCTCTCTGACGCCGCAAGAGGCGGAGCGCCTCAAATACTATACACAGACTGGCCGGTACCTGGAGCCGCGAGGCGCGGCGGATTTGGCAATGATCATTGTCATCTCAACGGCCTACTTTGTCGAACTTCTCGCCACGATATTTATGCTGTGGAATCGCAGCTACTTGCCGATAAAGGCCAAAAATCCAATTCTGATGGCGCTTGTGTTTGTCGCGTCGGTTCTCTGGTTTGCCGGCAACCTTCAGATTAATGGACACGTACCGCTCAAAGACACGCAGCTGGAACAGTGCAAAGCTATCGGCGTATGGATGCACATTCTCATGGGCGTCTGTTCCGTGAGCTCGCTGATTGGGTTCCGCTCGTTTGGACTCTACCAGATTTTCTGCCGCAATAGACCGTACCGCGGCCCCGCTCTCCTCATCTCGGTCATCTTGACAATCACGTGTATGTTGGTGTTTGGCATTATTACGGAAGCGCTGCCCGATGACTTGTCCGTCAAGTATCTCGAGCACATTGACATTTGCGGGTTTGCCCTCGGATATCGCATTGGCATGTTTGCGCTGATCTGGGTTACGTGGATAATAGTGGCGCTGCTCAACTGGCGAATTCGCAATATCAAGAGCTCGTTCAATGAAAGCCGCGAGATCACGGTTGCCTGCATTATCGTATTCGCCGTCTTGATATTTATGACCGTCCTGAGCATTGCGCAGCCGAGGTACACAGCGTATAGAGCATTGCGCATAACAGCTACGTTGCTGAACCACTTTGCCGCGACCACAATTTGGTGGCTGATGATGGCCGTGCCGCTGTACAACTGCCTCACAAACCGCGAGACGTACCTCAAGCAGTGGATTTACAAACTGCGCCAGGATGGGCTCCAGCGCGCCTATCATATTGATGCGGGGGCGAGCAAGGGAAACAGCTTGTCGAGCTCGGACCACCCCTACAACAAGCACCATGAGCCGGAATCGCGCCGCCACTCTGTCCACGCGCAGATTCACGACAAGGACATTGGGTATGCCAACCCCAACGGCGAGTTTTACTACGGAGCCAACAACGAGGCAACTATCAGCGAGGTCTTGGCCAAAGTGTGCCCTAATGCGATGGGTGGCACCCCTTGCAATCGCAGCGGCGAGGGCAATGGCGGCATTCATCTCAGCTCCTCGGCCTCAAGCTTGGTCATGCATCAGCCGCCAATGTCTGCCGGCTGTGGTGGCATGAGCCAGGCAGTGTACTCGTCCGAGAACTCGTCGGAAGCCAACAGCCCCCATCGGGTGCAGTCGCCAGCTGCTGCTGCTGCCAAGCGCCCCTGGGACAAGCTTGCTAGTGCGGTTGGCCGGCTTGGTGGTCAGCCGACCTCTCCTGGATTAAAATCGCCCATCCCCTCGCCTACCACGGCTCGGCCTTACATTCCCACGAGCAGTTTCCCCGACCCAGCGGCGGCTTCGCAACTGCGGCTGGATGCAGCACAGGACTCGCGCTTGAATGATTCGTACACCTCAGACGACCGCCGGATCCTGTAGTTGCCCTGGCTCGCACAGCAAGGTAAAGTTTGCTAGGTTTTATTTGGCCAATACCACTACTATGTTTATCTGTGTCGCCCAATGTAAATGTCAAAGCCTTTTCTAGTGAGACTGATGCCTGTCGGATCGCCCATAGCAAAGGCTTACTTCAAAGGCGCTAAGAGTGCTGTGGGCGACACTAACTGTTGTTCTCTAAAGAAGTCCAAGCCGGGGGGGAAAAAAGGGGCTGCTCACTCGCCTTTTCCTCCAAGCCTGCGGGCAACTCTCAGGCCTCCTTGCGTCTGTGGTGTAGTAGCGGATACATCGCAATATTCGTCAGCTGGCCAAAGCACACGGAAACAGAAAGTCAAGCCACCGCGAGCCAATGCGGCGGGCGTTAATCTTTTCTCGTTGTTTGCATAAAAACCACCTGCAATTAGCACGTATCGGCTGTATGTGTGCATGACGCTCCTTCTCTCGCCAGATGCACTTTGTTTCTTTAAGTGCGGATCGACAAGCAAAACCCGTTGTGCAACCAACTGCTGCTGCAAACCTGTAAGGATCGCCACAGCTAGGGCAATTATTTTTCTCGTGTGTTTGTGTTTTTTTTCTTGGTATCGCTCATAAGCATCGATGGTGACTGAGCAAGTAACGGTGAAGCGAAGCTTCCAAGCAGAGCGACAGGTTGATCGGCAAGGTCGTAGCGGCTGACGCTCCGAAGGCCTTTATCCAACAGTCGGTGCCTTTCTATTATTGCTTGTAGACTTGTTTTTTTTTTCTCTCCGCTCAATATTTTTTTTTGGGCATGCAACATCTGCATTGGCTGCTGTTTTTTCTTTTCATTCCTTCTACAAAGGCCGTCTCTTTATAAAAAGAATCGGCCACATCATTTATTTTTGCATTTTCTTTGTGCTGTCCGCGTGTGTTCCGTGGCTGCAGCATTGTTGGTTTTCGGGCGTCGATCACTTTTCTGTACTCCCAAAGGTCTTTCTACGCTGCCTTTTCCCTTTCCCATCAAACATGGCCACATTTACCCGCTCGGCGAGACGTGCTCTGGCGCCCCTCTGCCTATAAACAATCCTCTGCGCCTCTTCTGCTGACCTCTTCACATTTGCTCAAGTTATTTTTCACTACTGTATATTGTTTTCCGCCTGTTACTGTCTTTTTGTATCTGTTTTCCTCTATAGAGCTCCATCTGGCGTTTTGCAGATACTCTCCCGCTCTCTATTTCCTTTCATATCCGTGTGCATAGATCTCCAGCGCGCGCACTTTTTTTTTCCCCCTTTCTGTTCACGTATTACAATCACAGGTGGGTGGTGTCGGACTACCCACTAATATAGAGCCACGATGGCGAACTTGATGTCATTTTCGGTGACGCCGCAAGAGATAATCCGCGTCAAATTACTCCTGTTTGGTGGCAAAAAGCTAGACCCACGCGGAGCTCCCGACCTGATCATGGTGTTTGTGTTCTTGGCCATATACCTGTTCAACTTTGCTGCGGTGCTGTTCATGTTGTGGAACCGCAAGTACCCGCCGCTAAAGTCCAAGAACCCGGTTTTGATGACATGTATTTTCCTGTCGTCGATATTTTGGTTCGCCGGCGACCTCCAAGTCAACGGCCACGCACCGCTAAAGGACACGCCATTCATGCACTGCAAGTTCTTTGGCGTGTGGATGCACGTGCTCATGGGCGTGTCTATTATGAGCTCGCTTATCGGTCTGCGCTCCTACGGCTTGTACCGCGTGTTTTGTAAGGGGCGGCCATACCGCGGCGTTGCGCTTTACGCTTCGGTTGCACTTACGGCGTTTGTTTTGCTGGCGTTCGGTGTTACTACCGAGCTCCTACCAGATTCCATATCCGCGAAGTATGAGGAGATCGCCGACGTGTGTTTCTTTGGCGTTGGATACAGAGCGGGCTTGATCTCGTTTGTGTGGCTGAACTGGGCAGCGGTCATAGCAATTAACTGGCGCATTCGGCACATCAACTGCTCGTTCAATGAGACGCGGGAGATCTTCCTCGCGTGTGTGGTGGTTTTTCTGGTGCTTATTGGCATGACTACGTTGACCTATGTTGTGCCCGAGTTTGTCTTGGATGTCCGGTACCGCATTCTGGCTACGTCGATGAACCACTTTGGCGCAATCACTGTATGGTGGCTGATTATGTACAAGCCCCTTTACGAGTGCCTCTTTAACCGCCAGCGGTACCTCGACGAGTGGATGCGCAAGCTGCGCCAAGACGGACAGCAGCAAGCCTACCACTACGACGCCGGGTCTCTTATTGGCAACACTACGCTGCGTGGCGACTTTTCCTACGTGCAGAACAAGCAGGACGACCACCGCCTCACTGCTGTGGGCGGGACGGGCTACGACAACAAGGGTACTGTGGTTGGCAAGCTCAGCTGCGACGAGGCCATTATCGAGACCACCGACGTGATCATCGGCTGCGACAGAGTGACTTCTCCATCGTACTCGCCCCAGCCCGACAGCCCCGTGTGCAGTCACAACGGCGACATTGAGCTGGTGTTGCACCGCAACAACTCTTCCTCCAACCTTGTTGCTTCCGGCGGTGGCCCGGGCTCTGTGCCGCCGCCTGTGCCGCCAAAGAGATCCGTCGAGATTAGCACGGCGCGCTGGCCTCGCCCGCCGCCACCCGTGAATAACAAGAAGCCTTGGGAGAAGCTTGGTAGCGTGGTTGACCGGTTTGGTGCGCCCGCGACTTCGTCGTCGCTGCCCACCTCAACAAAGCCATACACGCCCATCATCCACTTCCCCGAGCCCGCAGCCACCAGACCATTGCGGCGCAATCCGACGCAAGAATCTAACCACGAGGACGCCTTTAACGCCAACAAGCGGCGACTAATCTAGACACCCTAATAGTTCTTAATGTTCCATATATATGTTTTTACTCCCATGTCTTTTTTTGCTTCTCGGCGCTATCACATGATCCACCCCCACCAACGCGATATCAGAAGGCCTGCTGCCTCGTAGCTCCGAGCCCTGGCTTTTTTTTTTGCTTCTTCCAAGAACACACTTTAATTTTTTTAATAATTCGCAAATGGGAAAGAGGAAATCGTCGCGCAAGGTAGCCAAGAAGGAGCAGCCAAAGCTGGATACGACGTTCGCCTGCCTATTCTGCAGCCATGAAAAGTCAGTGTCGGTGGCTATGAACAGGAAAATTGGCATAGGCAGCTTGAAATGCAAAGTATGCTCCGCCACCTACCAAGCCGCTCTCAACCCCCTGAGCGACGCCATTGACGTCTACAGCGAGTGGATTGATGCTTGTGAGGAAGCCAAGCGCCAGGAGACCATCAGCTTGCGCGCAACGACCGCCACAACCACAGCAGCGCCCACCGCACAAGCCCCAGGGCGTCGTCGCCAGGAGTCTAGCACAGCGAGTGTCGCGAACAAGCGCCCTGGCAAAGACGCTGCAGTCGGCCGCTACGACGACGACGACGACGATGACGACGACGATGAGGATGATAATGGATATTATGACGACGCTGGTCGTGGGCGGCAGCGCGAGGCAGTTAGAGCGCCGGCACAGCTAACCGACGAGTCGGACATTGACGACTTTTGAAGCATACACGAGTACATTTAGAATATATCGGACACTTTTTAACTCTTATCCGCGTCGAAGCAACGCGGGTCCTCGTCAAGCAGAGCCTTTGCGGTTTGCTCGATGGCGCAGAGCACGCTGGCGAGCGTCTCTTTGGTGACGTGCGGGCTGTTCAGCGGCAGGCGGAAGAAGGTGGGCAGCGAGCCAGCCGGAAGGTCGACTGTGGCGTAGTCAACGAGCACGTGGCCGAGATAATTGAGGCGAGTGCACAGCAAGCGAGTGGCGTCGCCCCACGACGGCTGTGGCGTTGGGTGGGCGCCAAGTTGGCTGGGAACAAACCAGAAGCACACACACGTGCTCTGAGGAGCAGCAGCCAAGCGCCAGTGCCCGAGCGCAGTGGGAGGCCGAGTGCTGACCATGTCGGCAAAGTCCAAGGCCAAGCGGCGCGCATTGGCCACACGACGTCGAAAATACTCTGTGCCGTAGTAGCGCCAGGCCAGCCACAGCTTGATAGCATCGGGTCGGCGGCCACAGCCCATCGTGGCATCGCCAACGTCGTCCAAGACGTTGGGCGAGCCGCCATGAAACAAATACGATGCGCCCAGACCCAGCGCCTCTCGCATGGGCGCCAAGCCGTCTCGCATGAGCAAAAAGGAGCACTGCAACGGCACACCCATGAGCTTATGAGGGTTAACTGTGAGTGAGTCAGCGCGGTCTATGCGGTACCCGCCAAACCTGTCGTCTGAGCTAAACAGAGCTAGCGGTCCGCCCCATGAACCGTCCACATGCAGCCACAGCCCGTGGTCCGCGCATACTGCCGCGATTTCGTCAATCGGGTCGAATGCCCCCAGAACAGTAGTGCCGGCCGTCGCATTGACAAAGAACGGCGCTCCGCCATCGGCCAAGGCCCTTTCCACTAGCATCCGTAGCGCATGCGAGTCCATTTGGCCGTCCGCGTCGGTTGGCACACTGACGACGTTATCAAGCCCGATGCCAGCTGCCACTGCTGCCTTTTCAATCGAGTAGTGCGCATGCGCGCTAGTGAATATCATGGGCCGTCGCCACTCGCCCCTTGCCATTGCGCCAGTGAATCCGCTGCGCTTGAGCTCGGGGAACCTGCGGTTGCGAGCTACCATCAACGCATGCATATTGGAGTACGATCCACCCGGAAAAGTCAGCCCTGCTGCAGTGCCCACAGGAAATCTGGCCAACTCTGCCAGCTGTCTACCAACCCTATCCTCGATTAGCGCGCCTATAGGCGATGCTTGAAACACATGCGCATTGTTGTTGAGCAAGCCCACCAAAGCCTCTCCAACGACGCCAATGGGGGTGGGCGAGGCGTAGAGTTTGTATAGGAACCGCTCGCTCCACGTATTGGTCGCTGCTCCGCATATTGTCTGAATGTCATCCCAGATTCCTGCAGTTCCTATGCCGTCTTTCTCGGGGATTGTTAGATCCAGCTCGTCTATTCTTGGTATGACTGGGGCTTTGGTGTCTCGCGAAGAACGCACATAGTCGGAGAATACTCGCGACGCCTCAAGCATCAGTTCTTCCAGTTCATCCGCTACTTTTCCTGAAGGAGTCGACTCCATTGTATCCAGACAAAAAAAGATAAACAGTAAAAAAAAAAAAATTAGCAGCTACGATAAGGCGCTGTGAAAGAGTGGGGATGGCGTTATCAAGGGATCATTTTTGCGAATGGCATCCTCCACATGCCTATTTCGTTATCTTGTCCGCAGCCTCCCTCCCCCAATGGGCTAACTCGGATGATCAAGTACTAATCATATTAAGCAAATCTGTGGCCAGAGCGCTTTCCTAGGAAACAATCGCTTGCACAAAAAAGAAATAAACGCCACTTGGTGTCATGCAGAACGAAAACATTGGGATGGGCCCACTCACGATCCGCGGCAGCAGCCTCTAAAAAACTTTTGTTAGGCTTTTTGTTTCTAATATTTGGGTTTTCTTTCAAAAAAAAAAGCTTGCCACCCTCCTCCATGAAGCTTTCTGTGAGGCTAAATGCAAGCAAGCTAGTCTGTATGGGCTCG
>JANBSA010000059.1:7128-17331 GCA_027577995.1 Coemansia sp. RSA 2671 | reverse complement strand
ACTACATGCATGACACCATCATTTCTCTCTCCTCCGCATGGACTTGTCCGAATTGCACGCGGTCCAAAAAAAACACCAGTTTATAGCGCTAATTCGAACCTGTCTTTATGTCAATCTCTGTACAATGTACCTGTATAGTGGGCCTGTGCATAGCCCTATGTACCCGCAAAACATATCCGAATCAACTTGTCCCCTTCTATCCACGATAATCCCAAAAAGAAAAGAAAATGCGCAAAAAACTGGCCGCTCAATTCCATTTACACGCATCATTTTGCATGCCATGACATGCGAAATCCACATACTCTATGCGGATACTTGGATCCCCACCCCCCTGATGTTTTCCACGCGCCCCTTACCTACCCTTGTAGGTCACTCGGATAGGCATAAACAGGTCTATTAATCGAATACATTTCTACTCGCCCAATTTCTGTTGCAGGCTCAAGGCCCCTCTTTGCCTGCACTGTGTACTTTCTGCACACATGTACACATATTATTGCCAACCCACCGCTAAACATATTTGCATCGTACAGCTCGTGTGCTAACGCGCATATTGGCCGACCGCTAATGATTCTTTTAGTCCCTCGGTGTTTATGAACGCGCTTTTCAGCTCCGTGCAGCTCGATAATGGCGTCTACATACTGACGTATGCTAAGGTGAGGCCGATATTGCAAATCCGTAGATTATGCCTGCGGCTTGTCACGTTATAGGCAGTCGTACAATGCTTAGGTAAACGTATCGTGACATGCATTCACTTTATGTGTATATTCTCATCGTTCATTTTTTTTTTCTCAGAATTAATCCATTTGCCGAATGCCTATAATGCAACTCACGCGACATACGCCATGTACACTACATTTGTCACTTGAATGCTGCATTTCTTCGTTGTTCCACCTTGGTTGCTCACCAAAAATCCACGCGTGTAGAAATCCCCTCTTCCAACACCGGACTCATGGTATGACACACCAGGAAAAACCCCCTCTCCACTTCAAAGACTGTTGCTCATTTGTAAGCGAGTGCAAATGAGCATGCACAGACACTTGCAAGCTCGTGTATCAACGCAAATGAATGTCAATGACTGGCGTATATTGGGGTGTTTTTATCTAATCAACCAGGCTAATTTCATTGCCAAAAAAGAAGCGGTGCTGATTATGCTGCTCTGGCAAAGCCACCGGAGAGTCGCAAGGCCTCAGCAAGGCCTCAGCAAGGCAGAAGACACCAATAGTGTCTACTTCAGGTTGGCTTTCTTTGCGGCCTCGAACTGCGTGCGATTGGCCATTCTAAGCTTGGACTCGGGAGGCGGCGAGGTGCTCATCTCCTGGTCGGCGTCCTCGTTCTCATCACCGGCTCTCCCCCAGTTAAACGCGCCAGCTCCCTCCTTCTTGGACAGAGCGCGGGGGTCGCCGCCGTTCCTCGACACATGGTGTTCCTTGATATCAGCGGCATACGTCTTCTTGTTGCTTATAGCCATTTTAATAGTAGTCGTAATAAAGGGCGTGCGTGAATAATACAAATAAAAGAGTTTTGTGTTGGGTGTGAAGTACAATAAAAAAAGTTGATAGTTGCTAGTGGTAGAGAAGAGAAAGACTGTTGACAAAGAGCGAGTTGATGCCCGTCAGCCTAAAAGTCAAGTGTCACCTGCTCTTTTTTTGTGCTCACCCTAACCCTGCCAGAGATCACGTTGTTTGCCTTGGCAATGTCCTAGAACCACATCACCGCGCAGATCAGACCACTCAGTTCCTGCAAGTATTGATCACGCATCAATTCCAGCAAAAAAGCAAGTGTCGCATGAGACAATTTTAAACTAGGTATACTTCAGACTGGCTATGATTCGAAAAAGAAACGTTGAAAGCTATGGTGTCTACTCAATAGGCCTGTGCGCGTTTATCAATCGGCTGGTGCAGAGTCCACTGATATATGGCGCCATCTGCCCAAAAGTGGCACACACTACTTGCCGCCATGTCGGCTGCCAAGTCAGTCATTTAAAAAAGCTTTGGAAAAATAATGCTCGTGTGTTGCTGTCGTTGGCCTTGTTGGCCGCTGCCACTGGATTCTTGGAAGCAACTGAGATAGAGCCGGCCACAACATCAACACTGGGCTAGTCCCTAGAAGAAGTAGGGGCGGGGCTGACGGCGGCAGGACTTGGAGCAGCCGCTGAGCGGGGCACAGCCAATGAACTCGGAGTTGGCGTTGCTGCCGATGCAACTATTTCAGAGCTAGCGCTTGGTGCTGCAGAGCGTGGACATGCCATCATAGGCCTGAGGCCCCAGCTTGACATAATGTTAAATGGAAACATTGTCGAGTGCTCGCAAGCAAAGGAGATGAATGCACTGTGAGCTACTGAAGAGTGCGGGTGATTCTTGACATGTGGATGATCTTCCTTCAATCCGCTTTCAGTCCTCGTAGAAGTGGCCGTTGCCCTCGAGCCCAGAAGAACTAGGCAGAAAGCAAAGAAAGAAAAACAGTCAGCCTTCATAGTTAATTTCTTGTTACAAGAAGCTTATTAGTGTGGAATAAATGCCAATAGAAAGACAAGCGTTTCTAAAAAAGGGAAGCAAAGGCGAGAATAAATAGCATTGTCAGTTGTCACCTCAGACACAGCCAGCACCATTCGAAAAAAATACACTGCCCATATATGAATGGTGGCTACATTTCCAAAAGCAAAGCCTCGTCTGCTTGGTCGCGTGGGTCGAGGTTGGTTGTGGCGCCTGAGAATCACAGTCATTGCTCACTAGACCTGGCTACACAAATAAATGTCTACGCTTGAATGCTTGTAAAAAAAACTAGACAAGAATAATACTAACAGCAAAGGTAATTCCACACCCGTACTTTTTAAATACACACAATGTCATGCCACATATTTCCTAGCAGTGCTAATTACACTCCTTGGAGAAAGCGAGCACTCACGATCCCTTAATTAAATCCCAGACAGCGTCCTTTGCTTTTTGCGTCTTTCCAGCCTTTTGCTCTCTTTGTTCAAAGACAATGCAGTGAGCGATGAAATTGGGATATTTTTAGGTGCCGCTCTGGCTGCGCTGCTCTGAGCAGCCCATGCTTAAAGTCTTGAAGGAGAAGGACTGCCCAAGAAAGAATGTGACACAAAGGAGCGCCATCATTATAAAAGAGGAGAAAAGATGCGTCCTCCTTTCATGTCCTTTTCTTCTTCACTATTGCTCGCTGGCTTTTATATACTTTAACAACTATAAAACCACCAATGGATTGTGACTACGATTAAGGCTATGACGACCAACTCTCAGCCTCAAGTTCCACTTCGGCAGATGGTAATCGTGGCACCCTAAGCGTTGTTTCTTCGGAAAGTGATGATGTTTATACTGTCGTCGACATACTGGGAGGTGACCTGTTGTATGAAAGCTTCGAAGTTTTATACCACGTGGCCAAAGCTGGTGGGAGTGGAAGCCCTCGCACTGTTACTATAGGTTGGTCAACAAACTATATGGATGAAGATCCTTTCGACTACTTTAATGGGTTAGTTGGCCATTACAACACTACAAATGATTCAAACATAAGACTAGTGGTTATGCGCCACGGCGACATAGCGAAGCTTGTTGAAAAAGACGAGCTTAGCACCTAATTGGGATATGATTCATGAGTTGCTTGTGCACACAAAAGCAATTATGTATACACACATCTTAAGAGTACTCACAAAGAGTCAAACAAAGCAAGAGCAGTTCTGTGTTAGATATTCAGGCCTAGAACATGTTTTTATGCTTTCAATATAAAAATTACAAAACAAAAACTAGAGGCCAAGCCAAATGGCTGTTTACTGTCCCATGAACGAGTACACGGGGCCCAGGGCCGAATCCACGATGCCACTGACGCCAGTGAGGATTTGGCCAATAAAGTTGGAGCCGTTAGATACGCCGTTCTCGTCTTGCTGGCGAGCCCACTCCTGCCACTCCTTTCTGCGCTCTTCCCTCCTTGACTCTCTGGCATCTCTGTCGGCCCGAGCATCGCCAGTAGTAGCTCCAATAGCAGCCGGAGGTGCCTGGGGCTGGGTGGCCTGGACCTGGTTGGCCTGGAACTGGTTAGCCTCAGGAGCATTGGCAAAGGCTACGGGGGCAGCATCTGTGGGTGGTCTTGCGTTATGGCGAGCGGGCTGGGCACTGGCGCAAAGTGCAAGGGCGGCACAGGCAATGGTTGAGGAGAATTTCATGTTATGGAAGATGGGTTTTGGGTGCTTTAATGTGAGGTGGAAACGGTGTTAACTGTGCCTGCTGAATGGCTGGCGGGCGGATGGGCGACTTTATATTTAGGGTTGTCAAGTTGCTTCCCTTTCTTTTACCATGATTCCACAGTGAAATTGGAGTGCATAATACTACTACCTTTTAGCTTGCTTTTTGTATAGCCCAAAAATAATGTATGGCGTAGAGCGATAATACTACGTTACGGTGAATTTTATTTTGGGAAAAATCCTTACAATATTGCTAATTACGAAAGATGCAAGGTCGGTATTGGAGAATAGGGTGCTGTTTCCACAGCATTGGCGGCATGCTTAGTTGGGGTGGGCGCCACATCTACTGCGCTTTCAACGGCACTGCCGGCAGGAGTAGGAGACAGCCTGTGGTATGCTACTGACATCCAGGCATCCTGGGGCTCAATTGCGCTTGCCAGTAGTGGGATATGCCGCTTGTCAGCCGCAAGGCTACTTAGAGCAGTATACGCCCGAATCATGTTGTCAAGCTCACTCTGCATAGCATCATCATTCGCACTTTCTGCAACCCGGCCAATGTTTGAGATACCACCCAAAATGCCCAAGACGCCACTTTCTAGCATGGGCAGGCCTGTGGAGACAAACGAATAAATGTCCTTGTAATTGCTCATCATGGACGATTGGCGTGCACCGAACTGCTCCTTCCAGCTGGGGTAATTTGTCAATAGCTGGATTGGATCAGCGACTGCCAGCATTGTTGCTATCACAAAGGCTGGGTTGATCAAGATCAATGCGGTTAGAAGCGGGCTGGTAAGAATAATATCCACGGCTTCTTGAGAGAAAGAATAGAGCGAGGTTAACAGCTTCCTAATATCAGCTGTCAGTGTGGTTACATCCTGTATGACGATTGAAGTAAATTGCTTTAGCTGATCTTTGGCATAGCCGATATCGGCGATGACTAGTGACTGGAAGCTTTCAATGGCTTTTTGAGCGTCACCTTTAAAGCCTGGATAATTGGTTAGTGGGAACAGCAATTGGTTGGCTAGTTGGTTTCCAGCTATCACATGGGCTAGTGATTGAGCGCGACTGTCGATTATCAGAACGATGCTATCAAGTTGCTCTATGCCGTGTGAGCCTATGTCTTCTACTTGATGGACTATGCTTTGAGAGGCGGTCATTAAACTGGATAGAACGCTGGATATCTCCATCATGCCTATTAAGCGAAGTCTGGCAGTTGTCACTGGCGTGTAGAGCTGTGATTGCTTGTTTGCTATTCCAGGCATTGGAGGCATAAAGGGAGTGTTTTCCTTTCTCTGGTTTGCTGCTGTAGCTACGGCTTCCGAAATGTTTACTGGTCCTTGGGCGTATATGGAGCTTGCTAAACCAGCCGAGGGGCAGGCTAGCCATGGCGCAGCCATTGCGGCAATTATAGCAGAAGAATATCTCATTTTGTTACACTATAGAAATTGACACTACGGGAAAAGAAAGGAGATGTGATACGAGTAATAGTTGGCAATAGCCCTGGGCATCGCCACTTCTAGGTGCCACACACTAGCTAAGTACTGTGGTATTCCTGTTTGCGATGACGTACATTGAGCAGGCATTGAGGCAGCATGGCGCACAGGCACAGTTTTCCAGTAGACAATGTAATGTGGACACTTTTCTCGGGTAATTTTTTTTTTTTTTTTTTCGCCCATAGGTGTCCAAATCACATGAGCAACAAAGGGAGAAGAGCGAATGGGTCTTGCCACGTATCTGGAGCTTAATGGGCTTTGCATAACTTTTTCAGCTCCCTCAACGTTTCTTGTATTTTTTATCCACCGAGGCCTCTTTTGCTCATCAATTCTTTGGCAATGCGGTTTACATTAAGGCGATGGGTGCTACTCGTGGTCTTGGTGGTACTTGCGGCGACTGCAAATGCAGCAGACGTCGACATTGAATCGTCTTTGGCGGCAACAGAGGAGAATGAGGGCGGGCAGCATATCGAGATAAGCCGAGTGTTAGAGACGGACCAAGCGCAACGAGCCGAGTACGAAAAGGCATTGAATGTACTCCAAAATTACGAGAGCCGCCTACACAGCCGGCTCAAGGCACAAGAAGGGGGTACATCGATGCTAAAGCTCCGGAGAGACGTGTGGAAGGTGGTTCCCGCAGCACTGCGTTCATATGTGCGCAAAGCGAGCGGATCGGTTGGCGGCATGCTAGGACTCGGGGGGCTTGGCAGCGACAGAGCAGTGTACCAGCGACCGGGTGTGGAAAAGCTGCCTCGGGAAGTGCGGCAATCGATCGACACGCTCTATGAGCTGGCCAAGGCTGACGTGGAGGACGCGGTGTTTGTAGTTGCGGAGATGGAAATGTACGGCAAATACGGCACGCCAGTAGACGTCGATTCAGCATTTGCTCATTACCTGCAGCTGAGCGAGCTGAGCGGCAACGCCACTGCGCAGTACATGGTGGGGTTCTTCTACGCGACTGGGCTGGGATCGGTCGAGCAGCGCAATGGCTATTCGCTGCTCTACACGGCGCTGGCAGCGATGCAGGGGTATGGGCCGGCCGAGGCGACGCTGGCGTTCCGCTATGCCAGCGGCGTGGGGGCTGCCATGTCGTGTGCCGAGGCTATGGTCCACTACCAGGCCGTGGCGCGCTCGGCTATGCGGCACTACTTGTCGGGTCCGCCGCTGGGCCGCCATATGCCAGGATATCGCGCGTGGCTGTCTGATGACCGGGGCGGAGTGTACGGCGTGCGCACGGGTCCGTACTCGTTGCACAAGACCGTGACCCGGACGTCGTTCAATGAGCTGATTGAGTTCCACCTGTTCAACGCGCGCTCGGGTGACACCAAGGCCTGCTTAACCCTGGCGGACCTGTACTACCACGGGCATCGGTTCGCTCGGCAGGACTTTGGCAAGACGCGAAAGTACCTGGCAGAGATCACAGGTCGGCTGTTTACCAGGCAGGGCGAGCTACGTAAGGGGCTGACGCAGGCAGAGGCCAGCACGGCGGCACAGGCTGCGGGCATGATGGGCATAATGAGCTGGCGGGGAGAGGGCCTGGCAGCAGACACGGCAGTGGCGCTCCGGTGGCTGAACATTGGAGCGAGTATGGGTCATGCCACGTCGCTGAATGCCCTGGGCATGATGTACCAGAGCGGAGTCCAGGTCACGAAGGACACTGAGCGCGCCACCGAGCTGTTCAAGCAGGCGGCCGAGAAGCAGCACCAGGGCGGCCAGGTCAACTATGCGCTGGCTGTTATGGAGAAGACGCCCGAGGTGGCCATGACGAACTTCAAGGCTGCGGCTGAGAACGGCCACATTCTGGCGCACTACTACGTCGCCGGCTTCCACTCTACGGCCATGGCGGGCGGGGGCGGCGAGGCCTCGTGCCGCATGGCTGTGGCGTCGTATCGCTTCGTCGCTGAAAAGGCTGACTGGCTCCACTCGCCCATCCCCGATGCCATTGACGCCGCCATGCGCGGCGACCTGGAGGCGGCTACGCTCGGATATATGCGAGCTGCTGAGATGGGCTACGACGTCGGCCAGCTTAACGCCGCTCTGCTGCTGGAGCAAGCCGGGGGAGGAGCGCTGTTCGCAAGTGCCGGCGACTATGAGCGGCAGGCGCTGGTGTACTGGACGCGGGCGGCGAATCAGAACGTGGCAGACGCCCGCACGAAGCAGGGGGACGCCTATTACTTCGGGCGTGGTGTGCAGCGCAGCTACGAAAAGGCCGCTGCAGCCTATACGCTGGCGGCACGTACCGA
The DNA here is from genome assembly GCA_027577995.1 of Coemansia sp. RSA 2671. Lineage (NCBI taxonomy): Eukaryota > Fungi > Kickxellomycota > Kickxellomycetes > Kickxellales > Kickxellaceae > Coemansia > Coemansia sp. RSA 2671. The sequence continues at coordinate 9,406 of JANBSA010000059.1, read as the reverse complement.
GGCTAGCGGCCTGGCCATGTGGAGTTTAGGCTGGATGTACGAGCACGGCATTGGCGTTGGCCAGAACTTTCACCTGGCCAAGCGCTGGTATGACCAGAGCCTCGAGGCCAATGACGCCGGCCGCTTGGCTGCGCATGCTTCGCTGGCTCGGCTGTGTCTTCGCTACTTGTGGGCGTGGGCTCGTGGCCGGGACGTCGGCGAGGGCCCGCTGTTCTTTGCTCCGCGGCCAGTGTCGCGCGATGAGGAGGAGCGCGCTGCCAGACCTGCTGCTGCCGACGCTGCTGCCGACCACTGGGAGCAGGGCGCTGTGGAGGACGACGCTGACGACGACTCGAATAGAGAGGAGGTCGATAGTGGCGGGTCGCTGACTGAGAGCCTATTCTTTATAGTTTTGCTCTTGGGTGCTGCGTGGATGTTCTTGCCGCTGCGTTGAAGGGTGTCACACTGTCACAGTGACTTACTGCGTTGGAAGCAATTTATTAGGGGCGCGTGACGCACTTTACTGAGAGAGAGACTGCTGGATGATGCAATTCGTTCTCGATGGCAGGCGTAAACAAATATTCTTATATTTTTTTTGTTGGCGCGGGGAGCCGGAAGTTGGAAAAGGGGATTGGCAAAGGGGCCTATGGCTCATCATCGCTGGCGCCATCGGTGCTGCGCCATTCGCTAATCCCCTTTTCAAAAGGAATCTGTTACAAAGGGTCCACAAACGAGGAGTCACGCACTGTGGGAGGGGGCGACCTCCATATATGCCGCCGTGAGTCAAACGTGCCCCCTCACTCTCCCACTCCTCCCGCCTGACTATAAAAAAAGACAAGATTGACCCCTCTCTTTCTCCTTCGCTCTCACCTTGCCTCCTCCTTTTTTCGTTCTTTCATTTTCTTTTTCTTTTTTCTCAGGCATTGTTATTGTTTTCCAACCTTTTTTCCTTTCTCTCTCTCTTTTTTTTTTTTTACACATGGCACAGTTCTTTATGCCGACAGCTACTGTCGAGAGCACTGGGCGCTACTACCACCCGACCATTCGGAATGATGTGGCTTTGGACATGTCTTTGAAGAAGCTTGGGGAGATGAAGTCTGCACAGCGGGCTACACACCGACCAGCGAACCTGCTCAAGACCGTGCTGGTCTACAACATGTTCAAGGCGGCGGTTGCGCTGCCGCCGGTGACAGAGACGGTCGCGGTTCTGGATATGGAGGTTGACGAGGCCAGCGAGGAGGCAGAGGTTGCTGCGGAGCAATCCTGGTTTGACAGGTGCATTGATAACATGCTGACCGAGGACAGCCAGGAAGCAATGGAGGTGACGTCTTCGTTCTGCGTGGGCGAGGACGACGAGGACGAGGACGTGGAGGATGTTGGCGGGGGATTGCTCAAGCGTAGCCCGTCTCTGCAGGCGCTCAGCATGCTGGCGGGTGACTCGCGATGCCTGGCGATCGCTACCGCAGCACAGCCCCCTGTGATGGTTGCTGCGGCCGAAGACATGACGCCGGGCGCTTGGCAAAAAGATGGGTTGTGGCCAACACGTGACCCACAGACAATACACGCTAATATCTTTACTCTATAGATGCACCTTCTATTGCATTTATTCCATTATTCTTTGTATATCATTTGACTAACTTGTACTTTTACACCGCTTTATTCATTCCAAAAAATCAACACTTTTGCTGTAGAAAAAGTATTTGTAAAATGGTCGACATTAATGTATAGCCTTGTGACAGGGAAAGCTTGTGTCTAGCCTTTATTGGCTGTCATGGGGTTGATCACTCGCATTTAAGAAAAGTCAAGGCCCTCAATAAGCTGTTTAACGGCGGGAAACACCTGCTTGCGGGAAGATTCGGACCTCGATTGCGTAAACCACCAAGCACCGCTTGTTTTTTCCAATAGCTGTAGGCCCAGGACCTCCACATCCATTAGCTTATCCACTACCATCTGTCCCTCCTTAATATCCGGCGAGAAAGCGAGTATCAGCTGACGACCGTAAACCTTTATCCCGTTCTCTTTAGTTTTTCCATGCGTCATCACCAGGGCCATATCCAGATTCTGGTGGGCGATCCAGTGTCCGATTGCTTGCTCTATTAGGGGGCCGTCGCGCTTCATCCACTTTTTCAGTGGGAAGCTGATGCTGCTTATGCCTAGCGCCCAGGCCTTGCCGTTGGCGTCGGCTACTTGCCATTGCTTGTAGTCCTTGCGGAGCAGGTCGTAGGGGGAGAGGTGGGTGACCATGCCCTTGAGCGAGTCGAGCGTCTTGTAGAGGTCGTCTGGGCTGCTGACATCCAGA
>JANBSA010000058.1:0-21230 GCA_027577995.1 Coemansia sp. RSA 2671 | reverse complement strand
TTGCCTGTGGTATATTAGATACATTTGGGATGGTCATTAGTTTTTTGGATATTTTCAGAGACGTGCATGACCCTCAGGGTCTAGCAACACATGGCTTATGCGCACAAATTCTCTGTGGTTTGTTGACGCCCAATATCGACGCAGTGAATGTAGCAGTGGCATTGTGTCATAGCATATTGAGCCAGTTTTCTAACCTCCTCTTACTAGCTTATTTTTCAAACAAGACTAGTGTTATCATAAAGGTGCTCGGCATTGCAGCTCAGCCAGAGGCAAGCTATTTCCGTGTTCTGTTGAGAAATGAATACCAATAAACCGCAGCAATTTGTCTTTACGCTTCTTTCTGTCAATAAACACGACACTAGAACAAACCCGAGTTCAGATAACGCCAGCAAAATCCTCGGCCTTGCCCGTAACGAGCAGCCCAACAATAAGCCCAAAGAGACCGATGACGCTACCAAAGATCTCAATAATCAGAACCTTTACAAAAAGCTGCTGATCGTGAGCATCAGCAACAGCCGCATTGCTCCCCGTAATACCGACGGCCAGTCCACAAATAAGATTGGAAAGGCCCACGGCCAAGCCGCCCCAGAAAAGGGAGAACCCGGTATAGTAATCAGACCGCGAAAAGCCCGCACTGGAGTTGACGGCCTGGATCTTGGCCGAGAACACAATGGCCATGATAACGCCGTAGATAGCAACGACCTCGCAAAAGATGATGCTGATGAGGTTCTTTGTCGCTATACGCGGTGTGCGCACAGCTCCGCCGAGGATGCTGGTGCCGGCTATGAATATGCCCCAGGCGGCACCGACGACGCTGAGTCCAATGCAGAATGAAATTCCGTATAGCGCCCACATGTAAGGCGAAATTCGTAATAGGTAGCCGCCAACGTTGAATCGCTCGCCGCGGCCGGTCAATAGGAGGTAGAGCCCGGCCCAGACGGCTAGTGAGGCGATGGTGGCGCCAAGCAGATTGCGCGAATATGACGAGTACGAGTATGAAAGGCCCATCTTTTCGACAAATTGGAAATTTTATAGAAAAGATGCAAAAAAGACAAGACAGGAATTACTTTAATGCGCTCGATTTGAAATTCTCAAACAACAACAGGCTTCAGTGTAATCAGGGCGTTGATCAAATCACGCGTGGCCTTTAGAAAAAGTTCCCACGGAGGAGGGGGGAGCGGCGGCGGGCGTGTGAGAAGAACAAGAGACGGAGGAAGAGATAAACTCTTATCTCTTTGTATTCGCCACACACCCTATTAATTTACAATGTCTGCCATTCTCTCCGCTCGGCTTCGCAGCCCTCGACTCTTTATTCGCCTGTACTCACAGCAGCAGCAGCAGCAGCAAACGGCAGAGCGCACGTTCGACAAGATCCTAGTCGCCAACCGCGGCGAGATAGCATGCCGCGTCATGCGCACAGCGCGGCGCATGGGCATCCGCACAGTGGCCGTCTACTCTGACGCCGACGCCGACTCAGTGTTTGTGCGCCAAGCCGACGAAGCAGTCCACGTGGGAGCAGCGCCCTCGACGCAGTCGTATCTCAACATGGACGCCATCCTCGACGCCATCCGCAAGACAGGCGCGCAGGCGGTGCACCCCGGGTATGGGTTTCTGTCGGAGAACGCCCAGTTTGTCAAACAGCTCGAGGCTGCCGGCGTCGCCTTTATTGGGCCCAGGGAGAACGCGCTGGCGGCCATGGGAGACAAGATCCAGTCAAAGATCATCGCGCGCGAGGCCGGCGTCAACACCATCCCTGGATTCAACGGCGTTGTGCGCGATGCCGCCCACGCAGTCGAGATCGCAGAGGACATTGGGTATCCCGTAATGCTCAAGGCCTCGGCGGGCGGCGGCGGCAAGGGCATGCGAGTAGCGCATACGGCAGACGAAGTGAGGGAGAGCTTTGTGCTGGCGTCAGACGAAGCCGCTAGCAGCTTTGGCGATCGCCGTCTCCTGGTAGAAAAGTTTATTGAGGAGCCGCGACACATCGAGATACAAGTACTGGCCGACGGCCAGGGCAATGTGCTATGGCTGCCGGAGCGTGAGTGCTCGATCCAAAGGCGCAACCAAAAGGTCATCGAAGAGGCGCCCTCCACGCACCTGGATCCCGAGACCCGCCGGCGCATGGGCGAGCAGGCTGTCGCCCTGGCGCGCTCTGTCAACTACAACAGCGCTGGCACGGTGGAGTTTCTGGTCGACAAGCATCGCAATTTCTACTTTCTCGAGATGAACACGCGCCTCCAGGTCGAACACCCCATCACCGAGCTCGTCACCGGTCTCGATCTCGTAGAGGAGATGATTCGCTCCGCTGCCGGTCTCCCCCTCACCACCACGAGGCAGTCCGACGTACGCATGGACGGGTGGGCGATCGAAGCCCGCGTGTATGCGGAGGACCCTGACAAGTTCCTGCCCTCCATCGGCACCCTTTCCCGCTACCAGGAACCAGCCGGCCCCCACGTGCGCTGCGATAGCGGGGTGACCGAGGGATCTGAGATCTCCGTGTATTACGACCCCATGATCAGCAAGCTATCAGCGCACGGGCCGACGCGCTCCTCGGCCATCGGCGCTCTGAGCCGGGCGCTGGACCGCTATCTGATAACGGGCGTCACTCACAATATTCCGCTCCTGCGCGACGTCGTCTCGAGCGCAGCGTTTGGGGAGGGCCGCACGTCGACGAGCTTTTTGGCCGAGCACTACCCGCATGGATTCAAGGGCCATCGTCTCAACGAGCATACGGGTTCGCAGCTGGCAGCAGCGACAGCAGCACTCCAGTTCATTCGCAATGCTCGCGACAACCCCTCTCTACTACCAAACGCTACCGACTATGTGCTTTTGATGCCGCAGTTGCTGGACGATGGCACCGTATCCAAAGCCGATACGAAAGTAACGCTACAACTGGTCTCGCCTACAGTCTCTTTGAGCGGTACGAACGAGTTTACAGCCACAGTAAACGACCATCCACTAAAGTTCTCCGTCTCATGGGGCGTTGATCAGCCATTCGCCGACATCCATTACGAATCCAGCACCGAGTCCCTCCTCTTCCTAACTCCGCTCCCATTGGGCATGCGGGTGCAATTCCGGGGTACCAAATTCGACATTGATGTAATGAGCCCGCACCAGCGAGAGCTCCAGCGTCTGATGAAAGAAAAGGAGAGAATCGATACCTCCAAACTAGTCCTAGCTCCCATGCCAGGCACTATAATTTCCGTCGCCGTCAAGCCCGGTGACACTGTAGCAGAGGGAACCCAAGTGCTGGTCGTGGAAGCAATGAAAATGCAAAACGTCCTACGCGCCCCTCGCCCCGGCGTCGTAAAGGCCGTACACGTAGTGCCTGGCGCGACAGTGGCAGGAGATGATATTTTGGTAGAACTAGAAGATTAATCGCTATCACTTTCCAACGAAGATGAAGATAAAACTGGTGACGATGATAACTCCTCCTCCTCCTCCTCGTCATCCGATGTAATGACATTGCGACGCCGTCGTTTAACCAACCCGAATTGTCGTCCACCATTCCTCTTACGCGGCTCTACCTTGGGTTTAACCTCGACAGGCGACAATTCCAAGGGCGGCGGCTCGTCAACAGCCAGGGACTCCAGCGTAGGTGTAAACAAGTCCGCAAACACCTCTGGACTCTTTTCACAGTCCGCCAGCATCTCCGCTATGCTCAGTTCGGCGAACCGCCTAGACGCGAATCGCTCGGTCCACATCCCCACCAGCGCCGCCCTCTCCTCCGATCCCAGCACAGCCAGCGCAGCCTTCAGCGCATCCCGATCGCTCTGAATCCACGCCGTCAGCACGCTCCCACACAAATCAGCCCTCTGCTCCCCAGCCCCTTGAAAGTACGTAGAGAGAACCGAAACCAACCGCGCACATGGTCTCACAGTCCTCAGCACAGCCAGCAGCCCATTAGCAGCCTCGCTGTTCTCCTGGGGGTCCAATCCGCCCAAAAGCACCGAGCGACAGACCCTCCCAACCATGCGCGAATCACCCGATATTTCGGCAGCAAGCAATTGCCACAAGCACACTTGCTCAAAGGCGTCGCATTCCATCATATCAGAAACAACTCGGGCGGCACGCTGACCGAATAGGCGCAAGAGACCGCGCGAGATGAGCGAGTTGAGCCGATACACCTGCGACTGATCGATAAGCGCCACAACACTGCGCACCACGCGAGAGCTCCCGGGCAAGTCATTAGGAAACGCCGCATACACAAGCGGCAACACCTCATAGAACAGCGCAGTGAACCGCTCCTGCAATACGCCCAAATCGCGAGCCAGCGCGCCAGCCACCGAGCCACTAGAGAACCTCTCGACGTATCGCGCATAAAAAGGGGGCGTGCTGCGCTCAATACACAAGAGCAGCCAGCGGAAGCCCACGTCCACGCGAGCCCGCGTTAATTGCACCAGCAAATCCAGTGCGCGCGGTCCCTCATTGGCAAAGGCCGCTAATAGTATAGCGTGAAGCACGTCGTGTTCAACGTCCGATTCGCCCATGCGCTGGAGCTCGGCGTTGGTCTCGACGTCCTCCAACTCGACGTCCTCAGCCAGAGCCACCGACGCCAGAATGCGCGCTACCGCCAGAGTCGAAGCCTCTGACTGCGCAAATACGCTGATAATCTCCGATACCGACGACCCGTTCTCCACGTAGTCGCTCAGCATCGACCCGAATACCCACAGCGAAGGATCCTCCAGCAGGGATTCAGACGAGTATGACCACGCCTCGCCGCTATCGTCCTCAACTAACAACGGCTCATCAGCCACCTCCTCGTCGTCGTCGTCGTCTGAATCGTACTCAACAACAGGCGGGGGCGACTCCTCATGGAACATGCGCGAAACCGGATCCAGGGAATCCAAGTCAACAACGGGCAAATCATCTACAGCAACCGGTAGATCATCGACAACAACCGGCGGTGGCGGCAGCGGCTCACTCAACCCCGGATTTCCTGCAGCCAATTCATCCTCTTCGCTCTCGCTCTCAGGGCCGCCATTAGTCTCCGCCCTGCCGCCCGCCTCCGATTCTCTCTGAGGCACCAACATGGGAAACAGCGTCTGCATATACCGTCTAGTGGCTTTCCCCAATTTAGGCTGCTCGTAAATGGGCAACAGCGAGTGAATGACGCCCTTTTCAACCGCCTGCCGCATAACCAAGGATATCGACTGCCTCACGTCGGGAGCCATGGGAGGGAAAAAGGCATCGGCGACAAACGCCAAATACTCGATAAACGACGCCGTCAGAAATGGATACCGATCAACCGACCTCGCCATAATAAGCACGCCGGGCTCAACGTTCATGATATTGTCGACCATGGGATCGTAGAACATCCAGTCATAGAACAAGGCCAGTTTGGCATTCGCCGCAGTAACCTGCGATCGCACATACAAGAGTAAACTCCCCAGGAACACGTATCTCGGCACAATGTTGGAGGCGAGGACCGAGTTGGACGGATGAAACACTCCGCACACGTATCGGATAATATCAGGGTACAGTGTATCGGATTCCGGTGTACTCAAGAACCGGTGCACGAACCACGTCAGGTTCCTAGAGTACCCGCCCACGGGCACCTGCTCCAGCATAAACAGCAACCGACTCTCCATGGCAGCAGTGATGCGATTGGCCAGGAACACGCGAGGCGTCGGCACGCGCAAAAGCATCTCCACACCCGCAAACACAGGGCTAATAACCTGGGGGCGATAGAGCAGGTCGGACCACAGGTCGCGGAACACAGGGATCTTTGCCACCGCCTGCAGCACCCGAACCAGATCCCGACCCACGACAGCGCAGTCAGCGAACTGCTCGCGAATGAGCCGCACCGCAAACTCGCTACACCGATCTCTTAGCCCTGCCGGCGCTGCCCTCGTCCCCATATCGAGCGCCAGCCTAGCAAAAGCATAGGCACACATAGCCACCACCGTAGAATGACCAACGAGCCACGCATAATTCGCCTCCAAAAGACCCAGCATCTGCGACACGAGCCAGAAATTAGCCATAGTAACATCGCCGCCACGCATCTGCCGCACCAGCGCCAGCACCAGAGCATCCACGCCAGCCGCATTGGCCCGAACCAAAGCAGCGACGGTCCATAGGAGCTGAACCCGAACTTTCTGTCTTACCCCGACAAACTTTGGTGACCCCGCGACTAATAAAAGTCGGTTGATGGCGTGTGCGTATCCGTCGCGAGCTACGAGACTCAGTTGCCGGAAGAAGGGTTCGTTGGATTCGGTTAAAAGTCCGTAGAGGAGTCCGTTGATGAGCTCGCCATGGCTTTTCATACTCTCCGATGCTCGCTGTTGGAGGACGTCGTGGGCCTCGGTGGGCGGTTTGCCAGAGATTAGGGCGGCTACTAGGTGGTAGTTGTCACAGAGCTCTTGTTGCCAGGCATCGATGACGTCGATGGGATCAGAGGCGAATAGCTGCGGCGGTTTCGGTGTAGGGGATAGGGGGTCGAGTTCAGACATTTAAAAAAGAAATAGGAGAGAATGATTAGAGATTTACCAGCATTACCTGGACCTTTTTCTAAAAAAAAGATGTTTGGTGTGTTTCCAGTTTTGTTAAAACCCGCTCATTTTGGTGTTGATCATCACCCCCACTCACAACAATTAAACTATTTACGCGTCCATGTCAATCTCGCAAAATGTGGGTCCACTTTATTGCTGTTGAGCCTAGATCATAAGCGAAGAATAATATTCCCTTTCTTTCTTTGCTTCTCTACATTTTTTTTCACTAAATAATTTTGTTATGCATGTTTGCTCGTGGCATTACCATCCACGCCACGACCACGGACGAGTAAGCATCTTCTCCCCCGCCCACCGCCGCCTGTTCCTCCGCCACACACACTACTACATCCGCATCTTCCTTCTCTACAGCATCCTATTATGCAGCGGACTCTGTGTATTCTACGCCTGCAACTACAAACTATCACGCTACGTACGCAACGCCCAGCTCCACATAATCGACCTAGACCATGGCCAATTTGGTAGCCAGATCGCGCAACTAATACAGAGCACGCCGTCAGTAAAATGGGTGCAAATAGAGAGGATAAACACGTTGGACGACGCTATAGAGTTTGTGCGCAAACATGGGTGGGGCGCTATAGTCATACCGCTCAGGGGCGATTCGCCCGTGTTGAGGGTGCTGGTATCGTCAGGGAGGAATTTCCTGGTATCGCGCAAATTCATTCAGCCTGTCCTCGAGACCACGGCCCAAAGAGCCGCCCGCCAATACAATATCGTAAATCGTATGGCTTCTCTATCGTATGAAACAACTGATGTGGCGCCGTTCTTTTCGCAGAGTATTGCGCCGGCCGCTCCCATCTTCACGTTATTCGCCACTATTGCATGTACGCTGGGGGCGCAGCTCCTAGTCAAACCACTGACCCATCCGCTGTACACCCGCGTAATGCACAAGCACCTAGTGCTGACATTCCAATCCCTCATGCTCCTGTGGAGCTCCATCCTGGCCCTCTACAGCACATTGGCGGTCGTGGCATTCCGCGGCCAGAGCAAACTGACGGTAGGCGGGTTCTTTTCCATATGGGCTGCGCTTACGGCGACGCTGTGGGCGAGCTCGCAGTGGCTCTTTCTGGGCATTACTTTGTTGCCTCCGGATCTCCTGCCAGTGATGTTTCTCTCGCTGATATCGTCCAGCAACGCAGCCTCCATAGTAGCAATTGACCTCGCTCCGCACGCGATCCGCTGGCTCACGATAGTCCCCTCGCACTGCCACGCATCGCTCCTCCGGTACATAGTCAGTGGGGCCAATCCCCACATAGGTCGCGATGTCGGCATACTCCTAGGCGAGATAACCGTAATGACACTCGCAAACACGGTGGCGATGGCAGTGAGACAAAGGTGGCTGAAAGCGAAAACAATAGATAAGGACGGTTGGTTCAACTCTTCTATATTCCGCAACAAAACTTAGACCTTGGCCTTGCGCTCCTTGATCCGTGCCTTGTCCATCTTCTTCATATCGCTCTGATCGGCTTCCAAGACGCTCCATGCCTTTTTCATCTTATCGGCATACGACTTGTCCTTCTCCCGCTGCTCCTTGAGTCGCTCGCCAGCAACGAATTGCGCGTCACGACGCAGCTCCCTAACAGCGCCCCTGCGCTCCTTGTTGACTTGTCTCCGCAGCTTGGTGATCTCATTGCGACTGCGATCAGGATCGTAGTGCGTATCCAAGTTGTATCCAGCCTCGAATTTAGGCGCAAACGAGCCAATCGCCAGCGGCCGATGCTTCTGCAAAGCCAATGGCACCCGAGCCACCCGCGCCTGCTCCAAGAGCTCATCCAGATACGCCCGCGTACCAGCCAGTAGTTCGACGACCTCGGAGGGCGCGTGCTGGAGACGGAATTTGGGCAGGCGCTCCGTGATCTTTTTCAACAAAAGCGCCAGTGGCTCAAAGCACTCGATGAACGCCGGCAGACTCGCGTAGCAGTCAACGAACCTGCGACACAGCAGGAGACTCGCTCGCAAGACGCCGTATTTGACATCGGCCGTCACAACGCCGCTCGCCAGCAGCCACGACCAGCGCAGGGGCTGGGCCTTTTGCGATTTGCTTTTCTCTGCCACGCCAATCAGCAGCATTCCGTACGCCTCGCGCTGGCGCCGCGACATCGGATAGCAGCCATCCCAGTCGCCAGCGTCGTCTGAGCGACACACCGAGGCCGCCAGCGTAGCAAACACAAAGTTAAGCGCCTCCGGCACCAGCCGCCGTGACAGGCGCTGGCACTCGTGCACGACGCCGGCCAGCACCAATCCACATGACACGTCTCTCAGCGACGCAAACGTGTGCTGCGAGAGGAACTGGCCAATAGTCAGCAGCATGGGCGTGACGACAGCGTGGAAGCGGTCAGACGCTGAAAACACGGAGGCAAACAGCCGCATGAGCGCCACATCCGACGCCCGTACGCCGACGCCGTCGCCGGCCAACGCCGCCTGCACCCGCTTTTGCCAGCCAATGACGGCCTGGCGGCAGTGCTCGCCGAAGCGCTCGGCATCGACCGACGCCAATTCGCCGATGTGGCGCGCAACGCCGTCGATTATGGGGGCAGGCACGGGCGGGTCCTGCTCGGCAAGCACGGCCAGGTGCTCGGCCAGGATAATGCACAGGTCGCCCAGCTTCCCCTTGTTCTGCGGCGACAGCCGGATGTGGTACAGCGCCCGCAGCCGCTCAATGACAGTCAATTGCTGCTCCAACGAGTAGTCTCCTACGAGCTCCACCCACGAATCGTAGTCTGTCGGCGCTGCAAATGTGTACGGCAGCTCGGCGCTCTGCCCGCCAGCTGCAACCACCTTGCGCAAAGGAGCGCTGGCAGCAGCGGGCGCTTTCTTTTCCTCGTCGTCGCTCGACTCGCCGAGCACCGACTCGCCCTGCTCAGAGTCGACGTCCTCCTCATCATCAGAATCCTCCCCCTCATCCTCTTCTTCAGAGCCGGCTTCGGACTCTTCCTCGGACTCCTCCTCAGATTCGTTGTCGCCGGTCAGCCCCAGCCCCAGACCCGCAGCCTCCACCGCCTCATCGTCGCCAGGCGGCGCAAAGTCATCGCCCAAGTCATCGGCCACGGGCTTCCGCAGCGCCTTCGTCTTGTATCCCTTCTTCCCGCCACTGTCGCTGTCCGACTCAATCTCCGAATCCGAGTCCAAGCCCTCCATGCGACGCTGGCGATGGCGCTCGGCGCGCTCCAGCCGCTCCTTCTCCTCAGTGGCCGCCTCCACCTCGGTCTTCAGCCGGTCCTGGGGTCTCGCGCGCTGCTCATAAACCAGCTCCCTAACATACGAGTCATAGGCGACATCGCCCTCGGTCCTTACAACGCCGTCGCTGGCGCTCATCATGGGCTTCTCGGTGTCGTCAAAGAGCATGGCCCGCACGCTCTCAAAGTCGTCGTCGAGCTCACGCCGGATATCCTCGTCCTGCTCCTTGATGAGCTGGCGCTCCTGCTTGTGCATCTTGCTCTTGGCAATGATTTCTTGCATGACCTCTGCCTTTGTCTTCTTGCGCGCTGGCCCCTCCTCATGGAACCCGCCGAAATGTCCCTCAGCCACCTCCTCAGCGCCGATGCCCTCGCCCTCGTCCTCTGCCACCTCATTAAACTCGTCCATCTCCGCAATAGACTGTCCATAGTGCGTCAACGACGTGATCTCGCCCTCAATGTCGCCATCCTCTAGATTATAAAGCGCCGAAGAGGTGCGTTTCTGTCGTTCGGCAGTAAACCGCCTCAGCATCTTCTCCTCAGGATCCATAGTCGGATCATTCTCGCCAATACGACGATCAACCACGCCACCCACTCGCATCTTATTCTGTCGCTCAACGCCAATGGTGGATTTACGACGCTCAACGGCTTTCTGTCGGGCTTGGGCGACGTTAACCGAGTCGTCCTTGCGTTTGAGGCCGAGGACGTCGAGTTTCTTGCGGTTTACTTGCATTTCGAACGGATTTAGGGCTTTTTGGATCTGGCGTAGCTTCTGTCGACGCTCAAGGGTTTTTGTGCTGGAGGCTTTGGCGACACCGCGTTTTTTGTCCTTTTTTGTTACGTGCGACGAGGGTCCCGTGAGCCCCGCCGTGGAGAGCGCGGAGCGCAGCTTCTTGAGCGACGATTGCTTCGCTCCCTTGGTGTTGGCTCCCATGATTTTAAAAACGTTAATTTGTGAAAAAGTAGAGATGGAAAATGCATTCAAACGAAAAAAAATTATTTTTTTTGTAGGTTTGTTGTGATCGTCTGATTTAATCCCATTGATCTGATTCGCCCTTTTTCCTCACAAACAGCAAAGGGGTATGTTGCTGTCGCATTCATAAACTGGAGCTATAAGGGTATTTATTGTGTTAATTCATAAAATAGGTCATTAAAAAATAATGCAAACTATGTTGCATTATCCATGTTGGCTATAGAAATGTCTCCTATACTTGTCTCAGTATAGTCATTTGCATCCTACACTGATGTGACTCCGGGTGAGAGAACACAGAGGCAAAAAGGCAACATGTACAGTTAGACAGGTAATCAAAAAATATTTACGGAAACCTGTTCATTGGCAAGTCACATAAGGCGTCTTGGTCATCCACTAGGCTGCGCATATGACGCCATCTTTCATTCATGTAATAATCCCAGTTTTCCGCACTGTCATCATCTGGACTAGCCTCGATGATCTCTTTTTCATCTTCATTGTAGTAATACCAATTATCCGGATTCTCAGGTTCAGCTTTAATTATACTAAACCACTCATACAAATAAGCATTTTCCTCTTTACTATTATATTCTTGAAGTCTGTAGTATAATCTGTTAATCATAATAACCTCGTTATTAGGAAGCTCAATCTCTTTGCCACTAGGGACATTATGTATTTCCACTTTAAAAGGAACCCTGATAGTATTCATAAATGTTTTTGTTATAAAGTACTTTACATCTTTTATCATTAGCTCACTTCTCCAAGGACGCGTATGTTTCAGTTTCTTGTTTTTGTCCCCATCCACTGGCCTTAAGTCTATCCAATCACTCATATTATAAAAGCTAGGTTCAATACAGTAGTATCTAAAACAGTAGGTAGGTGAAGAGTATAGTGAAGAAACAAGAAGGGAATAGTGGGTGCTTTCACTTCTCTTTTTATACCTGTCCAAAGGGTGCTCCTTTCTCTCCCTTCCCCATTCCCTCTGTTGACTGGGAGGGATGGGCATGACAGGGTGTTGTGATGGCTTCCAGGCGTGCAAAGGCCCAAGCAGCCTTTGAACCAAAGGCACCCTTTCGAGCAATTGCGCCCAAAGACACCAACAGCGGCATTGCAGGCCACCGACTTTCTTTCTTCAAAGAAAGTCCCGTGAGCAGGTGGGAGAGAGAGGGGTTTTCACAACGCAGTCATTCACCTTTCAAAGGCGGCCACTAGAGGAAAAAAAAAAAGCAGTGGAGAATTGTATTGCCAACAAAAAAAAAAATCACAGTTCATCATGCTCAACACTCTTCACCCGCGGCTGTTCAACAGGCGCCTCCACAGCAGCAACATCGTCGCAAGCAAAGGGGCCAGTCATCCTGGCGATATACTCGCACTTTTCCGGCTCCGTAATACCGAGCACAGTGATCTCATCCGAGCACGCAAACGACGCCTTTAGCGAGCGCTCGGGTCCATTCCAGCACTTCGCGCCGCCCTCATACCTATGGCCACCATCAGTGAACCCAGCAAACGAGCCCAAGTCCTGGCGCGACTGGTCCTTGTTGCTGATCTGCGAGGCGCGATCCAAAAGACACACCTCATAGGTGTATTCGCCCGTATCCAAGGACACGCACTCGCCCTTGACTGCCAGGTACACGTCGTGGGGACCCAAGTCAGTGTTGTAGAGCAGTGCCTTCAGGTCAGACACATCGCTACTAAGCGAGCTCTTCGTCGATTGCGCCGACCAGTAAGCCGACCGCGCGTCAGCCAGCTCCTTGCCATCGTCAGCATCGGTCGCCGACTCGTGGTCCGCCTGGGGAGGAGCCTCCACCAGGGCGTCGAGGGCGGCGGTGGCTTCAGCGACTCTCTGGCGTACACTGTCAATGCCAATCTCCCGGGACTCTGTCTCGCCCAGGGCGAGATCCCTCTCCCTCGTAGCCTCATAGTCGGCAAACCCGACGACAGCAGCCTTGACTTCCAAGTCATGGTAGTTCTTATTGTATCCGTCGCGCAGAGCCGCCAGAAGCAGAGACAAAGTGGCAACGTCCTCGCTGAGAGTCTCCCGCTCATTGACGAAAATGTCAATGGCAGCGCGGCATCTCTCGAAATCGACGTCATCGGCCCCCTCGTCGCGGTCCATCGCCGCCTCGCGCTCGACGCGGGCCTTTGAGCCCTCGGCGGCGTTCTCGGCGGCGGCGGCCTCCAAATAGGGGTAGGCCTCCGTAAACACCGCGTACTCCTCGATGAGCTGCGAGACGGCCGCGTCGTTGTACTCGGGGTTATGGCCCGTGCGAACCGAGCGCAGCAGGAGGATGAGCGAGTCGCGGTGGGCGCGCATCCGGTGCAGCTCGCGCGACAGGAAGCGGCGATAGGCCACCAGATCCGGCAGGCGGCTCTCGCGCAGCTCCGACACGCGGCCCTCCCTGGCCCTGGTCCTTTCGGCCTCCCTCTCCTCCAGCGCATCCTTCAGCTCCTCCGCCCTCAGGAACGCAGCCTCGGCCTCCTTCAACAGCGCCTCTTTCTGCGCCAGCTCCTCTACCTTTTCCCCACGCAGCTCCCGCGCCCGCGCCACCAGCTCCGCCTTGCGCCCGGCGCCGCGCTCCCTAAGCAACGCCAACACGCGCTCCTCCTCCCTCACCTTCTCGCCCAGCTCGAGACACCTGTCGGGACACGCCTTCGACTCGTACTCATCGGTGCCGTCGCAGCACTCTGGGTCGCACACGCCGTTGTTGACCTTTGACGAGGGGATTCGAGCCGGAATGTGTCCACGGTTAGCACAGTAGAAAGAACCGTTGTTGCACGCCGAGGTACCAGGCTCGTCAGAGCCGTCGGGGCAGTCGCAATAGTCGTCGTTTACGCGGGCAAATGGTATGGTGAGACTGCCATCTAGACAGACGAAATTGCCAGAGGCGTCGGGCACATATTTGGAGGCTAGTTGCGGATCTAGTCCCCGGATTCCACTACTTTTCTTTGCGAGAACCGAGGATAAAAGGAGAGCGAGTAGTGAACACCGTACGAGCATCTTGTAATATTACAAATTCCGAAACACGGAAAAGATAGAGTCGGAGGTGGAAAAAAAAGCGATAGTGGTCTTTATGCATGGTGGTGATTGGAATCACTAGATCACAGCTTCTATTTATAAACATTTTCTATTTCTGTACAAAAAAATAAACGTTGGGGGTAATGTAGATCATGTGAAAGCTAAAGGAAATAGAAATGAAGGCCTCTATCGATGCTCGTTCAACGGCTACCACAGAGCTACATGAATAAGGAACTGTCTCTGGTTACACGCACGAGCCCAAAAAAAAACAAAAACATGGAACAACACAAAAAAAAAAAAAAAAGCCTACAATACAAAAGAAAAAAAAGCGAAAAGAATGCCACTTTCCCCCCAAAAACGGGCCAAGAAATGCCCATGCGCGGAAGTGTCTTTTGCCCGCATGCGTCTTGTTTCCACAAAATCCTTCTCCCCTTCCTTTTTCTTTCTTTATTCCGCTTTTAAGAGCCTTTATTTTTTCAATTTGAATTTTTGACGATGAAGACCGTTACTCCCGCCCTACTTCTGGGGCTTCTCCTAGCCCTCACGTCCCCCGCCGTCGTCCTGTCCCAGAGCTCATCCTCCTCCGGCGTCGAGCCCTCCAGTACGGGAGCAGCAACGTCGACGACTCCAACGACCCAGACGACGCCCACGTCCACCACACCCACGAGCGAGCCGCCGCCCACATCAACGACGCACACGACGCCCACGTCGACAACGCCCACGACTCCCACGTCAACCACACCAACGACGCCCACGACGCCCACCTCGGCCACCAGCCAGCCGACGGCGCCGCCCTCGGACACAGAGGACGTGACGATAACGTCGGTGGTGACGCGCACATCGTTCTCGTCGACGCCGACGAGCACAACGACGACGACGCGGACCAGCCCGACGACGACGCCGACTGGCACGCAGACGTCGGAGACCAGCCACACGGGCAGGGACGGCACGTCGACTGACGAGACGAAGCCGGGGGCGTCTGACACCGACACGAATACGAAATTGCCCAGCAACGATGGCGGCAAGAGCCTGTCGTCGGGGGCGATTGCTGGCATTGTCATTGGCGCGCTTATTCTGGCCGTGGGCGCTGTGCTGGGCCTGCTGTTCTGGCGCAGGCATAAGCAAAAGTCGCAGTATGCGCAAAAGATCGATTACGCAGAGTTCCCAGAGTTTAACCCCTCGGCCTCTAATAACGGTCTCGGTGGGCGGCCTGTGCATACTGGTCCTAATGCGAGCAGTAATGGCGTTGCCCCTCAGCCCCATCCTAATGCCTTTGGTGACCCATCGCTTCTACGTGAGCTCGATGAGGCCTAATTCCTTTTTTTTTTACGCATTTTTACTCTATTGTTACGCATTAACACTTTCATTGTTTCGTTTCTTGGATGTGTGAGAGATCCTTGTGGAGTGGAAGGATTGTGCCATATCACGCTCTTTTTTTGCTAAAGCTGCCCTTTTTAAGAAAGACAACCACATAAATAAAGTGGAAAGGAAATGGTAGAGGGAGTGCAGCCAATTCCTTTCTTTCTCTACTTTATCCACTTTTAAGCCAATTTTTTTTTACACCAGCTAGAACTACTTTTTTTTTTTTTGTCAATCATCCTGCATGTCCAGCCATTTATCTCCAGCTCAAGCATTGCCTGCCGAGGTTCTACGCTCCATTATAAAGTGGGTGGTGAATGAACGCAAGTCGTCTCTGCATGGGGATAGCCATAATGCCTACAAGGCAAAGAAGCTACTGTCTGTGTGCTCTTCCTGGAGAGAGGTTGCCCTTGAATTCCTGTGGAAAGACCTCCACCTTGTCTTCTCTGCCAGAGACAATGGGATACGTGATGCCCTTCCAGTGTGGGGCAAGGACAATTCACAGCCATTTGCCACTGTGAGCCTTGTCAGGAATATATTCGTATGTGTCCCCATGTCTGACATAGTCAGTGGAATTGCCCACCAAATACTTGTTGACTATATTGGAGGTTTGGAAAGCTTTCCCAAAGCCATTAAGCTTGAGATTAACATATTAGGGTTTAGTGATCAGTATCAGAGTGCCAACATTGAAGGAATGGATAACGTTTTAGATTTCTTCAAGCTACTCAAGTCAATTGTACCTATATCAACTGAGATAAGTGTGAGATGTAGTGGCAATGGAAATGACCGTAGGCATAATGAAGACGACATTCTTGCAGAGGTGATAGAAAGAGAAACTCTCGGTGCAATAGCTGACGTATTTTATGTTGGTATGCCAAAGGCAAGTCTCGAGTTGTATAGACTCAGTATTTCTAGTCAATCAACTGTTCTCTCTATTCCTCCACTCTCCAGACTAAGGATTTGTAGCGACATAATGCTTGATGTGCATACATTTATTGTGCACAAGTCTGCCCACACCCTTCAATACCTTAATCTTTCCAGGGCTGACCCAATTAAGCTACTTTGTACCAGTGCTGGCAAAGCAGTTGAATACCCCTGTTTGCAGCATTTGATTTTAGCATCACAAAGGTACACTGCATCTGATTCACTTTTACTGCCATCAGGGATAGCGCCATTCCCCGTGTTGAGGTCTTTGAAACTCTACATGACCTATCCTTTTCTTGATGATGTGCTGTTCCGGGGCAACAGAGATACTTTAGAATATCTGGATATTTCATTAGACTATGAAACTATTGACAAGCTATGCAAGCTACGCGTGTTTGACAACAAATTCAAGGCTTTAAGAGAAGTGCATATTTCTTGGGATAGAATAGGAAGAAATGTCCCAGGCGTTTCTGATGAAGAGAGAAGTAGGTTTTTAAATGCAATGGTCGCCAGTGTTACCAAAGTGGAGTTGTCAAATCCGAAAGTGGTAAGTGTCTGCCAAATGGCAATGCAAAGTGGGCAGGGGTTCAAGAATATCAAGGTTCTTGAAGTGCCATATGAAGGTCTCACGTTAGCTACGGTTTTTAGCCTACTAAGGGCCCTCCCAGCCCTGACCAAGCTCAAAAGTGGCATCAGTGGATTGGGGCCAGAGCTTGAGAGTGTTGCAACTGAGGAGTTGCCTAGCCACGTAGTGTCCACGTATAGCAATGTAGGGGAGAGTTTGCAGATCTGTGGAATGTCCTCGCTAGACTGTAAAATCACCTCAGCAACTGTTGATTACATGTTACTATTAGCCCTGGCCTGTCCCAATCTTTGGCAGATACAGCTAGGCTGGGACTATGTAGAGCGCGCTCAGACTGAACTAGCTGATGCTCTCCTTAGTCAAAATTATAGCAAGTATGCGACTCGGCTTGATCAACAATTTAAAGTTGTTAGCTAGTAGAGAAGCGTCATTGACTGAGCCACTTAATACTTGAGTAGAATTCTGTGAAATCTCAAGGTAGTAGAGTAGCACTATAAAGTATATTCCCAATAAACAAATGCTACTTTAATATCTATCGATTTCCAATACGCTAAACGTATTCTATTTAATAAAGCTGTGGGACGCCTCCAAGAAAGGGTCTTAGCTGTGGAAGAGTCACAAAGGTAATGGTAAAACTATCTTTCAAGTCCCCTATTACCTTCTTAATTACATCTTCAATTATGTTCTCGTACTTTACTGCAACAAGAGTATTGCGAATTATTAAAACCTGAGTTTCCCCTTTGAATGCTTGAAAATATTAAAATCCTCCTCCTGATAGAAAGATTGAAAGTTAAAGTAAGGAACTTTACCATTGCACTCATTAGTAATTTGATTCATGGCGAGTTCATTATTTTCCTTGTTACAGCTAAACACTATGTATGGGCATTTTATAGCTTTAACTGTGTTCTCATTTAGTTTGAAGGGTTTTAGTAAATCCTTCAAATAGTCTTTCTCCGAGGACATTTTTCTTGTGTAGTGTCTTGTACGTGAGCAGAAAAACAGTTGACTAGTAGGTGTCAAGAGAGGAGCAGTGGACAAAAAAGCAAGACAAGAATAGAGAATAGTTTGAAAGCTGGTTGAAAGGAGGAAAAATGGCTGGCTTTTTAAATGATTCAGGCGGAAGGGGATGGGGGAAACCCTTTCCTCCTCGCATTGGCTGGACAGGGTGGTTCTCTTCTGCTCTGCTGGACAAAAAGAGCAGGCAGGCGAGACTTTGCTCTAGCCCAGAAAGTTAAAAGAGGCAGACAAAGCAAAAAAAAAATAGCTTTAAGCACCAGAGAAAGTAATTTAAATATATCGGGAGAAAATGAATGTTAGTACTTGTGCGCCTTGCTAATGACCCTGTCATTAGCCAGGGGCCAGCATGGAATCAAGCGACTGGTTTTGATCTGGTACGCGCGATACATGGGGTACTTTGCCAAAGTAATGGATTCAGTCAGCTGGACCGACGCCCACATCAGAGCGATAAGCACAAGGGCGCCCTCCACGAATAGACAGGGGGCATTCCACGCGCCAGCAAAGAAGGCCATGGAGGACCAAAAGGCCTGCTCGCAAAACACATTAGGATGCCTCGAAAACCGCCACAGCCCCGAATACACGAATCCAGCCATGACCTCACTCTTGCGACTCTCCGCATACGCCGCATTTGGCTCCGCATCGAGTGCACCAGGTCGCTTCAGTCGCTGCAATTCGTATTGCTGTTTGTCGGCAATAGCCTCAAACAACAAAAATAGGACCATAGCCGGAACCAATACGATTTGAGCTGTGGACCATTCCTCCTTCTTCACGATGAGCTGGCGAACGGGCTGAGCGAGCTTGTACAGGAGAGTGAGTTGGAATAGAGAGATAAACAAAAGATTGAAGATCTCCCAGGCCACCAAGCGAATCACCCCCGTGGTGCCCAAAACGCGGCCAAAGCTTTTGCGCACGTGAGCCCACCGATAATCCTCCGCCATCATGGCGTAGTCTCCGCGGCGAACCGAGCTGTACGTCAGACGCAGTGACCATATGGATACGAGGGCAATGGCTGTCAGGGCCTTGCAGTCCAATTCGTCTACGCCGTAGTGGTAGACCCACTGCAATACGATAATTAGCGGGTAGAGGGACCAGAGTCGGTCGACTATGGAGAAGTTGCGGCATCTGCCGTAGGGGAATGGCACAAAGGTAAAGACCCAGCTTAGGACGACGGAGGCCCAGAAGAACTGGCGAACTGGAGTGATCTCATCGCTGGCAGGAAGTAGGCCGTAAGCGGCGTCCAAAAAGTCCATGGCAGATAAAGAATAAAAGAATAAACGTAAGAAGAGATTGAGAGACGACGTGAGAAAGAAGCGCTCAAAAATTTATACCCGGAAACCAAAGGAAAGAATCACGAGTTTCCTCTGAAAGTTGTTTTTTTAATGCAGAGGATTAGGGGGTAGGCCAGGCTTAATTAAAATTGATTGAGATCCAGCCTTGACTTTTACTCTTTCCTTTGCACTTGTTACAATGAAGGTTTTTCTGCTACTACTGCTAGGTCTGGCGCTATCCGTCGCCGCAAACAAAGTGACGTGGACGGATCCTCTGTGTCCAACACCCGACGCACACAACGTGTGGTGTGCAGGATTAGGACCCTGAAATAGTAAACGAAATAAATATATTTCAATCTTTCTTCGCAGCCTTGCTCTTCGCTCCCAATGAGCGCCCGCCAGGAGCCAGGCCATACTCCATGCGGCTGGCAATGGAAGCCAGCACAAACAAGACAAAAAAGGCCGAGCCAACCACCATGGGCTTCATCCACAGCGCCCACGGCGAATACGAGTACGAGACCAGGATGTGGCGGGCGTAGAGCTCGGGTGCGACATTCTCATGCGTAATGACTACGGCTGTGCGGCCGCCAATCGAGTCAAAGTAGTATTTAGTCGATTCCAGCCGAGCGCGACCGGCAACCGGCAGCTCCACCGCGATGTCGCGAGCGCCCTCAGGCAGCGTCACCCGGAGCTCGTATTGGCGAACGGCGGTGTTCTGCGCGTTGGCCATCGCCAGCGTCAGCTCGCCCTCCAGCGAGGCGCACGCAGCCATGGATCCAATGAACGGCAGCCTCAAGTGATGCCTGGACTGCGGCGATACCTTCAGATAGCGGCTGAGCGGCAGACTGTACCCATGCCACCACGTGTAGTTCCACCCGCCGGAAATCGGGTAGCGAGGCCGCAGCTGCATGACCCTAAACGCATCCTCCCCCTTTGCCCGGCGCTGCTTGGAGACAGCCGACGTGGAGACGTTGCCAATCTCGTCCACAAAGTACATCTCGCGCGCTTCCGCCGGCACCTTGACCAGGAGCGTTTTCACGAGGTTGTCGCGGCGATGCATGTACTTTGACACCATCTGGTCCACCTTATCGAAGGTGGACTCTGGGCCCAGGCTGCGCAGGGCGTAGTGCTCGAGGACGTTGAGGTCGTCGGCCCAGTGGCTCACAAAGTACTCGCGCCGATGCGTCAGCGCCTCCATCTGCTCCGAGTTGTCCTTAAACCCAACCTCCACGCGCCCACCGCCCTGCTCGCCCGTAAACGGGCCGAAAACCACCGACTGCTTTCCGTCCCGAGCGCCGCCATCGGTGAACACCCGCACGTCGCCCTTGGTCCTAACGACGGTCTTTTGCTTGCGCGTCGGATACACGGAGGGCACCAGCGAGTTGTCCGCCCACAGCCACGACTGGTCATCCGACTGCTTAACTGCCTGGGGTCGGGGCTGGACGAGGCTGACAAAGACAAAGTCAATGTTGAGACTCAGTTTCTCGCCGGGCAACAACCCGCGCCGCAAAACCGCGCGATACGTTTGGGCAGTTTCCTTGGTAAGGTCGAGCGAGTGTCCGCTTTTGCGCTCGAATACCTGGAGTTGCGACAGGTTGGGCGCCTTGTCTTGGTCGATGCTTATTGTGTACGTCTTGAATACCTTGCTGTCGTGGTCATTCTGAATTACTACGCCTACTTGCTCACGCACGAACGGGAGTCCTTGTAAATCCACCGTACGGATTACATTGGTGTTAACCAGCCCCTTTGTCGCCGACGACGCTAGGCATACCCACGGAATTACTAGGCAAAGTGTCGCCAGTACTCGCATCTTTTGAAAAAGGGACGTCCACAGTAAATGAATTGTTAAATGCAATCAGCAGAGACAAACCGCCATTCTCGATTCAACGCGCCAACGAGGTGTTTACTTTTGGAGTCGAGTCAGAGCCAATCAGAGCCGAGCCACAATTACAAACTGGGTGAGCCAAGCTCCTTCAGCTGAAGCACTGTCCACACACAAACTGCTTGGGACAGTTGGCCTCCTTTTGGACGAGACTTTTGCACTCGTGCTGTTCTTCCCCCCTCCTATGTCACTTGGCTGCGGTTGCTTTTGCTTTTACTCTTTGAACAAAGAGAGAGAAAGGCGCTTCCTGTTGCTTTCTAGCTTCAAGCTGACAATGAAAAAGGTCGCTGGTCGAAAAAAAAAAAAAAAAAAAGGAAGACAGAGCAAAGGTATAAAAAGACGCCGGGCCTCCCTTCCACTCCCTCCCCTCTTTTTCTCTTTTTCCCATTGTTTCTTCTCTCTCCTCCATTTGGACACCTTTTTTGTTTTAGCATGAGCTTCACATTTACTGATCGCGATGGTCAAGCAGAAGTTTGGGGTGCCGAGCACAACGCCATCATCATTTTGGTTCACAAGAGCTGGGGGC
>JANBSA010000057.1:0-21271 GCA_027577995.1 Coemansia sp. RSA 2671 | reverse complement strand
ATACAATTGTTTCATTACTCAAAGTTCCATGTGTATTGTGGATTACTAAAGTCACAGCTATATATTGAAAGCAAGCTAATAATTTCAGGTATTAAGATGTCCCTCAATGAGGCACTATGCCATGACTGGGAGTGTCTCTTTTTCGTATATTTTGTATCAGCTGTCTATTTCAAGAACTTTTCTGACAATGGATTAATGGGCGAGTGTTACAAGTACATGAGCATAAAATTTTAAATCAGAAAAAGTGGTGTATCAAAGAGGTTGGGAGGGTGCCAATTCGGGCAATTGCGGCAATGGCTGATGCCGATAATGGTGAGTGTAGTCGATAACATCGGGCAGGATAGTTGTAGCAATGCAAGGCAGGTTGTCTGCGCTACGCTGGCGCTTCATAACGCTCTGGCGCTTTTCGCGAGCAGTCAAAAAATGACCCGCATTCGGAGCGATAGCAGGGGGCGCGACCTGCGTATGAGCCAGCTGCGGGATATGCTGTGAGCTGTAAGTGTGAGTGAGCCCGGTGATAGCCAACGACGAGGGCATATTTTGCTGACGGTGAAAGCGAGAAGTATCGCGTGATGGAATATGATGGGGTGTGCCTCCCAGAGGTGACATGGCCTGAGCGCGTTTTCGTTGGAGCTCAATGTTGGTTTGCAAGAGTCGCTGTCGGTCGTGCACCATTTTTATGCAAAACCGGTGAGCCAGGTGCCGCTGCTCAGGCATAAGCTGGTTCCACGTGAGTATGTCGATGGGCACAATAGCTGGCGGCTCCAAGGTGCCGTCAGAAGCTATCACTGTGGCCGCGGTATTAGTAGAGTCGGCGATAACAACGGGTGTTGACGTCGTGGTTGTTGTTGACGTCGATGATGACGTGATAATCGAGTTTGCCACGATACTCGCGCTACGACTGGGCGTCAATGCGCCGATAGCCCAGAGCGGAATCTGCGACGTTGGTATGGGCGGTAACGGATACGTGGGGCCGTTGTTGCGCGTATCTGACATCGACCCCTGTTTGTGGCTTCTCTGGTTGCTGCTGATGCGAGGCGCAGCGGCTGAATCGCAGCTTGCAGCATGGGCCGTCGATGTGCGGCTGGAGCGAGCGATGGGCGACGTGCTGGCAGTGGCAAAGGGCGGAGGCGGTGGATCGTGATTGAAAATGGGACGACCATCGAGTTTTAGCTGAGCAAGCGAATTGGCTGTAGCGGCGCCATGTCTCGCCGCATCAACGGCAAAGGCACTGATAGAGCCATGAGTGTCGATATAGGACTTGAATCGCTCATACTCGATAAAGTCAAAGGCCGCGAATGAGCGGGCAATGTCGAGATACTCGGGCTGCGCGTGTTCCGGCGGAGTCTTGTGGCGCTTCATTGCCACGCGCTTACGGGCGTCGAGGGGCTCGGGCTCCAGCAGCATTTCTTCGAGATCATGCGAGATGTCGAAATTAGACTGCTCCGCGTTGGGCACAAAGGGCGGGTCGGCGATTTTGTGCTCAAGGGCGTCCCAATTAATGGCGGCAAAGAACGGGTGAGCCTTGACAGAGTCCAGCCCCGAGGGCCCGCAGCCCAGGCGCTGCGTGGGGTCCTTGTGGAGGAAGCCGCGCATGGCCGAGATGCAATCGTAGCTGACTTGCACGTCGGCGATAATGGGAAACTGAATCTCCTCGTAGAGCAGAGCGCGACGCAGGTCGTCAGCGTTTTTCTTGTGGCGAAAGGGGCGCCTGCCGTAGACGCACTCGTACATGACTACGCCCAGGGACCACCAGTCGATGGAAAAGGTGTAGCCGCCCCCGCTAACAACCTCCGGGGCCATGTAATTGGCGGTGCCGGCGACAGAGTAATGCGGGGTATTGTTGCTGATGCGCGTAGCAATGTTAAAGTCAGTCAGAGCCACATGACCCCGATGGTCCATGAGGATATTGTCGGGCTTGATGTCGCGATGAACAATGCCATGGCTCGTGTGCAAGTAGTGGATGGCGCAGGCGAGCTCAGCGATCCAGAACTTTATCACGCCCTCGACAAACCGACGCCGCATCATGTGGAATCGCAGGTCTCCGCCTATCATCAGATCCATGACCATGAACATGGAGAACTCGTCTTGGAATGAGAACCGCAGGTTTACTACAAACGGGTGGTCTATCTCCTCCAGCATGTCGCGTTCCCGCAGAGTGTTCGAGTGCGCCTTCATGCGAATGCACGTCGCCTTGTTGATGTATTTGAGCGCATACGCCTTGTTTGCCTCTCGGTGCTCGACGATACGCACTTTGCCAAACGACCCGCGGCCAATTACTCGTAACAGGCGGAATTTGTGTAGACCCAGTCCAGGCTCGGGCGTCTGCTTGGTCAGAGAGTTGCCCATTTCTATAAAGGAAGAAAGGAAGGAAGGAATTTGACGGGAGCGAATGTAAAAGTGAAAAATGCAAAGTACCGAAATAAAAGTGAAAAGGAAAAAGGAGGAGATTCCTAGAACAAGCTTTCTAGACAAAGAACAAATAGATAACGAAAGAAAGAAGGCTTGCTGTTTGGGTCAACAAAGTGCGCAAAACAAAGCCAAAAGAAGAAGTGAAAAAAAAAAGTGGGGGAATAATAGGAACCAATTCATCCCTGAAAAAAGTGCGGCCAATGGTAGATGATGGGCAATCCCAAAAATAGAAACACAAAGTGGCGATTGACAGGCGTGTCTGTGTACATCACGCACTCTTAAAGACTCTGAACCACAGATGTAAACAACCAAAGTAGAGCTTTCATTCAGGCCGTTTTTTTTTTTCCATTTGGGTCTCCATTCCGGGTCGAGGCGAGCCAATAATCTTCGTACAAGCAGGATGAGGGGAGGGGTGGGAATGTGGACAATGAGTTGATTATGTTGTCGTCTGATTGTATTTGTTTATTGGGCGTTCTATGCTTCTTTCCTCTACTCGACTCGACACTTTTTCATTTTTCCTTTATTATTATTATTATCATTATGAAGGCAGTTACCAATTTGCGCACTCGTATGCGCCTAACTGACAACAACAACAACAACAATGCCAGTGACGTGTCGCCCTCCTGCCCGCCCCCAGCCTCAGCAGCCCAGTTGCGGCGTCGCGCCTGCACGTCGACATCGCCCAGCAGCAACGGAGGCAGCGCCGAATGCGGAGTGGAAGCCAGCGCATTCTTGTCGCCGCCACTAACGGGATCGCAGCTGATGCGGCGGGCTTGGACCGTGGGACCGCGCAAGCTGCGTGGGCTGCACCCGTCGCCGCTCATCGTCTACGTTCGCGAGAACTCTGTGCTGGTGTCGCAGGCAATGGACAAGCTCTACGGCACGCTGGTATCTGCGTACAACATTGACTCTAAAGATATTAGAGTGGCAGACGTGCCCACCGTGTTTGACTTGCCCAGCGCGGTGCGGCGTATGGGCAAGGACAAGCAGCTGGTTATTGTCGTGGCGCTGCTTGCTCGCGATAGGCCGTGGTTTGATGAGACGCAGACCGCTCGCGTTCGCGAATTTATGCTCTCGTGGTCCCAGTCGTGTGGCGTGCCGCTTATTGACGGCGTGCTTATCGACGATGACTGTGTTGCGCTGGCTCGCCGCATTGCTAGCCCCGTGTGGAACATTGTGGCCAGCGACGACATTGGCGCCTTGGAGCAAGCGCTGCCTGACGAGGTCGGGTGTGAGCCAACTGAGGGCTCGCTGTCACGTGAAGAGACACGCCCGGCTACTACGGGCAGCAGCGGCGGGCAGGTGTTTGGTCAGTATCTCGCGCATCGTGCCGTCGAGATGTTTTACATTGAGCATCGCGGCTGGTAAAGGGCATCACGTGTCTATTGTCATTAGTCGGCGCGTGTTAGCAAGCGTGGCACCAGGTGCAATGGCTGCGGACTGGGGTAATAGTAGTTGTCTGTTTGTGCACTCTTCATTCTTCATTTTCCTCTCTCTTTTTTTCTCATTAACTTTAATACTAAGCATGTTGTATATATCCGATACTGACGATGGCACTAGCGCCAACAGTCGCCCCAAGGTTACTTGGAGTCAGTGCTTTCTGCCACCGCCTATAAACTTTAGCGACTCTCCCGAGAGCTCGCAGGGCTCGTCTACGCTCATGCTGATGATGCGAGGCGGCGACTCTCCACTATCCAACACGAGCAGCCTCAACATCCGTTCATCTAGAGTTGCGTTGAGTCCCATAGACGATGTGGACGAATCGGTGCTGAGCCGAATCGAGCCGCTGTCATCACCACTCCTCGCTCACTTGGTCAACCACAAGAGCCAGCTGGAATTTGCCGGTAAGTGCACTGTTCATTTCCTTCTCTCTCTCTTCTTTTACATTCAACTCGCTAATTATTGTTGTTGATGAATTTTGCGTTCAAATCGTCAGAGGCCGTGTTTGGGCGGAAGCCACCGGAGCGGTCGCGTGTAGGGCCCATGGAAGTAGACTACGACGACACCGACGGTTCGTGGCTTAACGCGCCAGCCAAGGAGCAAAGCAAAGCCAGTGAGGAACACACGCGAAAGAGTAAGCACAACAAACGGAAAAAAATTTAGTTCAATTGAAAAGACTTGCTAAAATTCGCCTTTATTGTTTTGGTTTAGGGAGGCTCTTGACACAGCAGACCAACGACGGTGGCGCCAATGGGATGGGGTACAGCACGGCGCCGTTTACGTTTAACATGCCGCTGCGCCAGGCAGAGCCCGAGCCCATGGCCATTGACTCTGAGGTGGCTCGGCCGGCGGTTCGCTCTGGGGACAATAACCCGATCTCGCCGAATGCCGTGCGAAAGATATACTCTCGGCGGCGCAACCAGCAGCAGATAGCCAAGCGCCGCAACATGCCCATAGGATTTGGCGAGGCCAGCAGCTCATGGACGACAGAGAGCGAAGACAACGACAGCGACAGTGTCAGTAGTCGCTCGAATGCCAGCACCAGGGCGCCCATGTCGCAGCGTCGGTTGAGGAGGCGGCAGCAGCGGCGGCTGCAGGAGAGGATGGACCGCAGGGCTTCGGCCGTGACGCGTGGGGTGGACCGGATGCTGTCGCTTATGGGGAGCCGGGTTGACGAGCCGACGGTGGTGGAGCGGCTGCAGATGCACCGCGATATTCCATACGTCATCTCCGGGTACTTGCAGCTCGGGTTCAATGTGTTCATGGTCGGCACCATACTCATGATTATTGTCCACGTGCTCCTGACGATCCAGCGGGACGTAAACTCCAAGGTGCAGGAGCACGCGACCGCCATCTTGCAGGAGATAGCGGTGTGCTCAAAGAGATACCAGGACAACCGATGCGAGCCAGGGCTGCGGGTGCCGGGCATGGAGGATGACTGCAACTACTGGGAAAACTGCATGCTCAGGGACCCGACAAAGGTCGGGAGGGCCAAGGTGTCGGCCGAGACTCTGGCGGAGATCATCAACGGGTTCATTGAGCCCATATCGCTCAAGACCATGCTGTTCTTTGTGCTCATGTTCTTTGGCACCTTGGTCGCATCCAACTTTGCGTTTGGCGCGTATCGCCATAGCCGCGTGCAGCAGCAGCACGTCACTCAGAGCGGCGACCACCCCGGCGCTCGGCGGAGGGACGATGTCATGGCCAGCCCCTCGCCCAGGCCGCTGCAGCCCGTGAGTGGCCTGCCGCTGCTGGGGACGGCCAGCCCCAGATCGCGTAGCAGAAGCGCAAGCAGCACCAGTCGCCAGCACCGCTTGGCTCCGTCGTCTGACCTTTACCAGCGGCGAAGACCAGGTAGATGAAATCAATAAATATCAAATCAAGGCATTGATTGATACGGATAACGTGAGAAAGCTACTCCGCACCTTTTATCGTTTTGTGTCTCACCTTTCTACTTTTTTTTTCCGTATTAAAGCAATGGGCGGAGACGATTTCCACAAGGGCGTCAAGCAGCCCAGCACCAAGCTAGACGGCAGCGCGTTGAGGATTCTGATAGTGCACACCCGGTGGAATTCAGAGATTGTCGACCCACTCGTCGAGGGCTCCATCACCGCCCTTGTCAACTACGGAGTCAAGCGCGAAAACATCATCCTGCGCGACGTACCCGGCGCCTTTGAGCTACCCAGCGCTGCCCTGCGTTTGATTCGGCAGTCGCAGGGCCAATCCCAGAACCTCCTCATGGGGTCACCGCAAGTATCCTCGGCTATGCCGTTTGATGCAGCGATATGCGTTGGCGTGCTTATTAAGGGCAGCACGATGCACTTTGAGTATATTGCCGATGCTACGAGTCACGGCATTATGAAGGTGGGGCTTGATACGGGGGTGCCAGTGATATTCGGAGTTCTTACTTGCCTTACTGAGGAGCAGGCCATGCAGAGAGCTGGAATGGGTGGTCATAACCACGGGGCTGATTGGGGATCAGCTGCTGTGGAGATGGCGCTACTCGGCCTTTGATGTTCATCGTTTATAATAATGAATATCGTGTTCACTGTGAATCCTTAAAACGATGCTTATCGGAGCAGTGAGCGTGTTCGAATGTGCCTACTATGCCATGATTATACATTTAAATAGAGCAAGGAGCAATGGAGGCGCCTCTATCATTTGGCATAGTCTTGCTCCATTTATTCTGGCTCATCGTCTAAACGAATGCTTCCTGTTTTTCTGCGAGAAATTGACAAGGAGGCCGTGCAACGCAACAAGCCGCGGATAGCCATTGTGTACTCGGTGGAGAACTGGGACGTAGTCGAACGGCTAGTAAACGAGCTGCGCTACGAGTTTAGGGACACGTACCATATAAGCGCTTTAAACGTCAAGACAAGCCAATCCCAGAGCATCCACGAGGTCCCACACCACATCCGGCGCCATTACTCGCGCTGTCAAGTGGTCTACGCCATTGGGGTTGTGTACAAATCGTCGCCACACTTTGAGCCGCGACTAATGGATTCGCTGAGTCGCAGGCTGGGTGCCTTGGACAACTTGCCAAGGCTGTTCGTGCCCGTGATTGACTGTATTCTGGTGCGCGAGTCGAAAGAGCAGATTGAGGAGGACATGCAGAAATGCAGGTTTGCAGAGGAGTGGGCGAAGCGTGGGGTTGATGCTTTTAATATGTTGATGCCATGTTAATGCGGATAACATGGTGACAAAGATCTCGGAGATGGCGAAATCGGACACATATCCGTTTACGCCTTCTTTTTTTTTTTCCCCACACTCTTGGGCTTTGATGGCTCACTACTTATAAAGAGAGAATTGTTTCACACCCTTTTATTTCCTTCCTCCGCTTTATTTTTTTCTTTCCAAATTTGTATTCACCCCCCCTCTTTTTTTAGGAATGTGCCGCTTCCTACTCTACAAAAGCAATTCGCCTATTCTGCTGGCCGACCTACTGACTCGGCCCGCCCACTCGATTATAATGCAGTCGTTCAACTGCAAGCTCCGGGTGGACTTGCGGCGACCCATGAACGGCGACGGCTTTGGCATCGGGTGGTACGACGACGAGCCACAGACACCGGGGTGCATATTTACGTCGACGCTGCCAGCATGGAGTAACTTGAACTTGCAGCGGCTGGCGGAGAAAATCAAAAGTGCCCTAGTATTCGCACACGTGCGGGCAACAACGGGGGAGACGGCAACGTCAGAGTCAAACTGCCATCCATGGCAATTCGGCAATCTGATGTGGATGCATAATGGAAACATTGGCGGATTCGAATCGATCAAACGCCGACTGCAAAACGCCCTCAGCGAAGAGATCTATCTGACCATCCAGGGCACCACCGACTCGGAGCATGCGTTTGCCCTGTTTCTTAACATGTTGCAGGAGGGCGGTTCGCTTAAAAGGACAGAGTTTTCGTATCAGGAATTGAGGCGCGCTATGCTGGCTACCATTGCGCAGCTCAATGTCTGGCTTGATGAGGCGGGGGTGGAGGAGACCTCGCTGATGAACTTTGCTGTTACTGATGGCCAGTCTGTCGTGTGCACGAGGTACATTACGAGCTATGATATGGAGGGCGCTTCTTTGTATTATTCGTCGGGGTCGGAGTTTAGATCAGAGGCCGATTCTGGTCAGTATCGTATGATCAAGGCGAATAAGCGCGAGGACGTTGTTGTTGTGGCGTCGGAGCCTCTGACTTATGAGCGGTCGGACTGGATGGTCATTCCGACAAACACCTTGCTGGTCATTACGCCCAAGCTCAACGTGCACCTGTATCCTATTCACGACAAGTACTGGAATCCACATCGCCAGAGGACAGTGCCCCGTTAAATATAAAGTAGGTTTTCTCCGCGTGGCACCAACTATATTGAAAAAAAAAATTCTTGTAACACACCTCCATCTTTCTTTCTACTCTCCTTTCGTAAATGGCACAAACACTCACTGCTCTATTTTTCCACATGACGTGCGGGTCAACGGCAGTCGGCGTAATGATGATCGCTGCCACGACCCAGCTCTTCAATCAGCACTGGCAGCCAGCGCATCTAGAGCGGGACCCGACACACGATTAATGATCCACTCCTTCATCTGCTTTGCACCCAACCCCAGGTAAAACTGAATAGCCGGTTCATTCCAATCCAAGACCACCCACTCGAATCTCCCACACTCGCGATCCTTTGCCACTTGCGCCAACTGCACCAACAGGCGCTTACCGATGCCCAGACTGCGGAACTCTGGGATTATAAAGAGATCCTCTAGGTATAAGCCGGGTTGTGCGAGCCACGAGGAAAAGTTGAAAAAGTACATGGCGAATCCCGCCGGCTTTTCTACCCCGTCTCTGGTGACGTAGGCGATTATTACGTGAGCGTAGGGCTGTGGTCCGAATAGATTCTTTTGCAATAGCTCTGGGGTCGCCAGTACTTGATCTGGCGTGGCCTTTTCGTAGATCGCTAGCTGCTGTATAAACCAAAGTATCAGACCGACATCGGCCTCGGTAGCGGGAGCCAAACGCACGGTAGGAGGAGACATTGCGAGAAGAAAAAGTTGAAGAGAGATGAGCGACTTGCAAAGGTGACTCGATACCGAATGATAACCGGAGCCCAGGTGCCAGTTCGGCTCGACTCGATAAGAGAAATGGCGCACGACTTGCGAGTTGAGAGAAGAGATCGGCACATGCGCCATTGTCGCATGTCCAATCGCAATGCGGGAACAAGAAAGCTGACATGGCAATAGTGCGCACATGCCTTGATTTCTGGACATCAGCGAGAATAAAAAAATGTAGCTTTATTTTGCGTCAGTCCAGCCCGACATTCATTCACTGTTTGCAGATGTGCGAGCGGTTTTACGACTTGCAGCAGCAGCAGCAAAAAGGCAGCCAGTAATTGGGCCCTCGTTGACTGCGCCAGAGAATAGGGAGATACGCGTCCTTTTTTCTTTCCTTTTACAGATACTGTGATCTGCACGGCAAGCACCCACCCCATTGTGCCCACCCCCCCCTTTTTATTCTTTTTTTAGATGCCCGGCACGAGGTATTGGGGGGCGAGCTTCCATCCCTTCGTTCTTTTTCCACTCAGGGCTGTTTTTCCTTGGCACACTTGAAAAAGGGAGAGGGAGGGACAGGAAGCAAGACGCGCCCTTTTCTTCTTTACTTTTTTCTTCAGAGCAGCTTTTTATTATTTATTTACTTTTACGATGGCGCTTAATACCTCTGCTCTAAAGCTCGCGCGGTTCTACCTCTACCTTGCCGCCATTGTGCTCATTGTCGTCACGTTTATCGTCGATGCGGTTTCCCTGGCGTCGCTGAAGGGGTCGACGGTTTACATGGGATTCGTGTACACGTACTCGTACTCGTCGAATAAGGGAGCGGCGGGGTTCACAATGTTTGTTACCATCGTTAGCTTGTTCCTCGTGCCGGCGATAGCCTTTGGCAGCCTCCTGGTGCAAAAGGGACTCGGGTTTATCGAGATACTGAACCGCGTTCTGTTTGAGCTGATTGCGGTTAGCGTGCTGGGCTTTTTCTGGTTTGTTGCAGCGTGTGTGATGGCGGCGTATGCTGGGCTGGAGTGTGGAGGGAACTCGATTTGCAGCAAGTTTAGCGCGGCTACTGCGTTTACTTGGCTCACTTTTGTGGTGATGCTGGCGCTGAGCGTTGTGGTTGGTTTGATGCTTCATGTTGTGCGCACTAGCGGTGGCAATATTAAGGAGACGCTTACTCATGCCATTGATGGGGAGTACGTTGCTCGTGCGCAGCCCGCGGGGGCTGCTGGTCTTGAGAGCCACCCGTATCCGGGGGCTACGGCGGGCGGCAACTCGTACTACAACTCGAGCCCGGCGGTCAATATGCCGATTCCAGGCGACAAATAAATAAAAAAAAATCCCTTTGATGCGCTTAATAATGAATATATCAGCGCATTCTTTTTCCTTTTTCTTTATTGTCGGGATATGCAGATCAAAAAAGAAGCGTGATGTCCTTTCTCTTTCGGATCACAATGGAAAATCGGCTTTTATTTTTTCGCAAGGGTCTTTTTCTTTTATCCCTATTACTGCTCTCTGGCGTCCTAGCCAGCATCGGCCTAGCACTGGCAACGCTGAGAAATGGCCAATACAACGAGGAGTTTTACGATGGTCTACGTAAAGCTGTAATTGACACGGTAGTTGTGACAACGCTGATGACAATAGTACTGCTACCCTTCGTCATTAGACCGGCACTGATGCGGCGAGCGACTAACCGAGCTATTGCTGAACTCGGAGTATATACAAGTTTTGCCTTTTATTACCTTGCACTCGGTATTGCTCTATCGCCCAAGAGCAGAGCTGAGGAGTGTGTTGTTTGGGAGCTGTGCAAGAGAGTGCGGATTGGGACAGGATTTTTGTGGATGGCGTTTATCGTTTTCTTGGCGGGTTTGGCGGTTGTCGGTATTAGTGCTCATATGAGGAGTAAACGAGGTGTGAGCTGGTTCTGTGTCTATACTGATTGTGCTCTATCTGTTCAATCGTCAACGCGTACCGACAATAGTATTGCACAAGTTTTATGATCCCCATTTATAACGCGGTCCTCCCGAGAATGATTGTTTATCCCGCACAATTGGCGTCCCTAATCCCGGATGAGAGGAGAATGCACTTTTTCTTCCCACTTTGTTTTTCGAAATACAATATATTACAAGCTGCATTCAAATGACACCTGTACAGCGGCACAGAGAAGGGTATCCTTGGCGGCGTGTTCTATTCGGATGCTCCGTCGTTTTATTATGCTGGGGTATCGGACTCTACCGCGAGTACCAAGAAATAGCGGACGTGCGGATTAAGCAAGTACAGGACTGGGCGTACGCCAAGACATGGACACTAGCCAGCGGATTCACTGCGGAAAGAGTCGACTCTTTCCGGGCGCCTCTATGGAAGAACGAGATTAGCGGCAATGTGCTGGAAATAGGACCCGGGTTAGGCGACTCGCTTTTACTATTGTCTAGGGAGCGGGTGGGGCGGTACGTGGCTTTGGAGCCCAATCGCCATTTTCACGGGGTGCTGGCTGACAACGCCAAGCGGGCGGGGTTCATGAGCGTGGGGTATGACGCCGAGTCAAGCCCAGGAGCGAGTGACGGCGAGTTTACGATAGTTAATGGCACGCTCGATGGAGTGCCCAAGTATGTGGCGGAGCACGGGCCGTATGATACGGTGGTCAGCTCGATGGTCTTGTGCTCGGTGGACGATTTGCAGGGGACGTTAGAGAGGATTTGGGAGCTGCTGAAGCCTGGCGGTCGATTCGTGTTTGTGGAGCACGTACGGCATACGGACGCAATGGACGCGTCGGTGGATGGCGAGAGTGAGGTGGTTAACCTGCGGATGTGGGGGTGGATTCAGGAGGTTGTCACACCGGTGTGGTCGCTGTTTACTGGCAACTGCCATCTCAACAGGAGAACAGGGGAGGCACTCGATGGGATGAGGGGATGGGAGAAGGTCAGATACTCGACGAGGCGGTCGAGCAAATTGAAGGATGTGATGGGGCCATTTATCTATGGCGTGGCTTTCAAATCTCAACCCTAAACCCTCCCTTTTTTTTTTGTTTCTGCAATGAATCGTGTTTTAAAGAAAATGGAGTCTGCTGTGTGGGAGTTGGGCAAGCGACGCGTTGTTATCGAATGCCCCGCCAGCCTCGGAGCCTCGATTGAGCAAATACAGGGGTTTCCGCCGCTGAGATCGTGGCTCCAAAAGCTCCATGCGGATATTGAAGTGAGGCGAGTGACGATCCAGAGCGTTGACACGTTCAAGAGCGGGAATATTGGGTTTGTAAAGCTCAGCAGCGACGCACACTTTAATGGGACTCGCATTCCAGGCGTTGTGTTTCTAAGGGGGCCCAGCACAGCCGTGCTACTCATGCTAAGAACGCAGGAGGGTGGACGAGTACCCAGCAGGTTGGATGGCGGGTACGCGGTGATGGTTGAGCAGCCGAGGGTGGCGGCGGGAGAGGCGCTGCTGGAGCTGCCGGCTGGGATGGACGACGGAGTGTGCACGGCAGTGAAGGAAGTGATGGAGGAGACTGGCGTCGCCATCGAAGAAGGGGACCTGGTGGAGCTGGGCGCGGCGTATCCGAGTCCCGGGGCGTGCGACGAGATGGTGACGCTCTACGCGTGTGAAAAAGCGGTGACGTCAGACGAACTCGAACGGGTGAGGGGCAGGCTGGGCGGGTGTCGCAGCGAGGGCGAGCTGATCACGGTGCGGCTGGTTAGGATCAGCGATCTGTGGCAAACGACCGACATGAAAACACTGGCGGCGTTGTATCTGTGGGATCGCCGCAAACTAATCTAACCTTTCTTCTTTGCTATTTTCAAATTTCAAAATGGCTAATTCCGCCCCACCCGCGCAGACCAGCGATGATGAATTGCTCGCCTCCCTCCTCCACTCGACGCAAAGCCCAGCCGCCACAGCGCGCGCCTTCAAAGCGCTGGCCGACCAGTGCCAGGACGCCGAGACGCGGCTCCGCCTAACCGAGCAGCCGCTGCTGGCGCAGGCGCTGAGCGCCGTGCTCCAGCGCACGCTCGCGGATCTCAGCGGGCCGGAGGAGCTCAGCGAGCCGGAGCGAGCCGACCGCATGCTCCTCCTCGTCCAGACGCTGCGGTGCATGGGCAACGCCAGCGCCGACAACAGCGGCGGGCGCGCGCAGCTGCTGGAGCACGGGGGCGTCACGGGGATTGCACGTGTGCTGAGCGGCGTGGCCGAGGTGCTGAGCGAGCCGCTGCTGATGCGCGCGGCGTTTGGCGCGGCGCTCAACGCGGCGCTGGACACGGCGGACAACGCGCGGGCGCTGATTGCGGGCGGCGCGCTGGAGCCGCACCTGCGGGCGCTGAGTATGGGTCCTCCATGTGACGCGTGGGCTGTCGTGTGCATGAGCCTGGACAGCCTGTGCGAAAGCGACGAGGCCGTGGCTGCGTTCGAGCAGGACGCGGCGTGCATGGCGTCGGTGCTGGGAACCCTCGGCGCGCTGGCCCGCGTGGAGGGGCCGCTGGCGCGGGGGGCCATGCGCACGCTGGTGTGGGTGCTGTGCGAGACCGTCGAGAAGAGCGCGGCCGTGCGGATCCAGCTCTGTACTCCGGACGCGGTGCTGGCGCTGTTTGATCTGCTGGAGTTCTACCTCGAAACGGCGCCGGAGGAGGACGTCGGCGTTTCGGCGCCGGCGCCGCCCAACCGGCCGCTCCCGGCAGGCAACCGCTACGCCGACGCCGTGACGCAGGCGATTGTGGGCGTGTCGGGCGAGGACGCGGCGCTGGCGGCGCTGTTCCCCAGCCGCGCCCTGCTGAGCCGGCTCATGGATGTGCTGGCGAGCCGGGGCGGCGACTCGGCGCGGGCGGACGGCATGGCGGCGGCGGCGGCGCTGTGCCTGGGGAACCTGGCGCGCAGCGACGAGCACTGCGTGGCGCTGGTCGATGGGCATGCGGGCGTCGTGCGCGCGCTGGTCGGCGATTGGCTGGCGCCGGGCGTCAACGTGCGCACGCGCCACGCGGCCAGCGGCGTGCTGAAGAACCTGAGCCTGGCGCAGGCGAACCGCGCGCCGCTGGCCGCCATGGGGCTGGCGGGCGTGGCGGCGGCGGGCGTGACGTCAGCGGTGGTTCCGGTGCAGGCGAACTGCATCGGCATCCTGCGCCACCTGGCCGCCGTGCCCGCGTGCGTGGCGGAGATGGTGCGGGGCTCCACGCTGCCCGACGTCCTGCGCGTCGTGCGGGAGTCCGACGTCGACGCCATCCGCTGCGAGGGCACGCGCCTGGTGGCGGCGCTGGCCAAGCGCGTGTTCCTGGCCAACGACGACCTGCGGGCCGCGGTTGTGGGCCATGACCTGGTGACGCCGCTCGCGCGCCTGGTGGTCATGGACGGCGAGCGCCACCCGCTGCTGCGCCAGGAGAGCCTGGTGGCGCTGACCGTCGTGGCGGCTGCGGAGCCGCGCTATGCGAGCGACGTCCTCGCGCTGCTGGCGCCCGGCGACTCGGCTCCCCTGGGCCGGCCCGACGACAAGCCGTTTGCCGAGGTGCTAGCCATGCTGGTCAGGAGCGAGTCGGAGGAGCCGCTTATGCGGGCGTCGGCGCAGCAGGCGCGCAGCCTGGTCCAGCAGCTGGCGACGCATTCGAAGGATGGTGTATTAGATGCCTTGTTATAAATCAATGATTGGCTTTGGCTTAAACTTTTTAGAGGCGCGGTCGCTTGGCCTAAACACAAACTGGTTGCCGTAGATCAGGCACCTCGGTGACGCCAGGGTGAACACACAGTGCGCCTTGGGCACTGTCAAGAGTCGGTCGTCTGTGGTGATAATGCGGAACACGTTCTTTGTTTCCTGCGCTACTATGCCTGACACTCCCACATAGTTTGGACACTTTGCCCTTGTCACCGACAGCTGGGCTCCGTGCATGTCGGCGCGCATCACTCGGCCCAGCATCTGCTCGCCCGTCTTATCCCCGACGACACCCGCTATGTACTGCGACCACAGGCGGTGGAGCGGGAGGAAGTTGGCGTACTTTTGCGCCTCGCTTGGGATCTCGTAAATACGCAGGGTGCGTCGCTCCTTGGCCGTCACTGTCTTGCGCCCCACCGACTTTTTCAGAGCACTTGGTTTGTCCTTGAACGAGTTGGTTAGCAGGAGCTGCCGCCCTTCCACGCGCGTCTTGAACGCTGTTGCGGCTGCTATGTCGCTTTGGGTTGGGTTGACTGACTTTTCGACAAAAAGTGGCGTGAATTTGTTTGTGGTCGCGTCTACGGGCACCGTGGTGGGGTGGCCGCTGCGTGTCTTTATGGCGCTTGGTAGCTGAGAGTAGAACCCAATTTCAGACATTGTTAAAAATAATTAAAATAACTTGGGTTCTTTTTTTGAGGGCCCAGAAGTCACAATGTGCGTCGTGGGGTGTGGGCAGTGGGCGTGGTTGTGGGATGGGTTTTGATTGGTTGAATAGACAAAAAGTCTCTTGTTCTTTCTAGGAAGCAGCGAGCTGACTTTGTACAGAGGCATTGTGCACTTGTGGGGTAGGTATAAAAGAAGAATATTTTCCCCCTCATCTTCTTCTCTCTTTCTCTTCACCATACAATTATTGTGAAAATACATTTTACTCATGAGTTCTACTTCCTTCACCTATTATCTTTGCCATCTCGTAGGGAATAATGTTACTTGCCCTGAGGTGGGAGAAACGAGTGCTGATGATACTACCATGGGAGACATCATAAGTGATGTTAAATCGCATGTTATAGATATTGGTGTTGATGTTGATTACCTAAATGATTGTGACCAAGTTATTTACCAAGCAAAAAAGGACGGAAAGCTTGATGATATACTAGCAGACAAATGTAGAGCAGGTAAAACCTACATAGTTGTTTTTTACACTGGTACAAAACCTAAAAGAGGTGATATTAACAGTATTCTTCCAGGTTATTGTTACCCCAACAAATGAGTAATTCTTTATTGTTTCTCTGATAAAACCTTTTTGAATAGCTTTTTTTTGCTTTTCTATAGCCTGGTGTTGTCTTTTCACTAGTTGCCTTGAATAAATTCAATAACCTAACACACTAGCTTTTACAATAGTGCTTGGGTGTAGAGAGAGAAAAAAAAAGCGGATACACGCTAAAACGAGTAAACTGCTTGGCACTGGGGGCCATGGTTTGGGACAAACGCTTGAAAATAAAAAATAATACTCTCCCTCTACTTGCTGCCAAAAACAAAAAGTCTCCACCCCCAACACGCCCACAGGGTGGGTAGTTTTGGGGTAAAAGGTACATGTGAACAACACCAGGCTAGACTGCAGCAACAGTGCATCTGAATGTCTTTTTACCATAGCTTTTAAAGAAGAAATCGGATTTACTCTCTATCGGTTTGAAGCCAGATATTGGAAATGCGTGTTAAGACTGCTACAGAACCTCCTGGTTGGTTTCCATTGCTTGCATATTCCACTTGAATCACTAGTGTCTGATCTACATGATTAGGGCAAGCGAGCTGACCAACTTCATCAAGCCAGCACTGCTCTGCGGCATGCCTGTTTGTTTATTACTTTTATTTTTTTGTATATACATTCAATAAAAATGCTGAGTACGTGAGTCTTTAAACATTTGCCCTCCCCCGAGTAAAAACAACAGCTTGAATTTAAGAGACCTATGACAGCACAGGCATAAAGGGTTTCAAAACTTTTGGATACAACGGAGTTGAGCCATAAATGCAGTGGCTTTTGGCATGTATGCTATCAGCATTCTTAGCTCATGGGCATTTAAAAACTGGAGACCTCATCATATCTTGTAGGAATGCTTGAAGCCAACTGGGAAGTGCTTGGTGGTAGGCTGAGGTTTGGAGTTGGATTAAATCAATTGATTAGGCAAAAGGTCTTCCGTTTCCTAGTTGCTAAGAAAATTTCTGGCCTTTCTTTTGGTGGTGACTTTGCAACCGTGGTGGGAATAAAAGAGGAAAAAATCTGCATCACATCCTCCCTTTTTTCTCTCTTCTCTCTACTTTTTCTCTGAACCATTTTTTTGCTTTATCATGGATTCTGATCCATTCACCTATTATATTTGTCGGTTTTCCAAATCGGAGCTCGTACATCTTCCTGATAAAGTTGCTAGAGAGCCAAGGCAGGGTACCGATATGAAGGAAGTTGTGGATGATATTTTATCGAATAAAATGGATACTGGTAGCTTTAGTAAGCTTATATGTACTTGCGAGCAGTTTGTCTACCAAGTGAATAATCATGTGCTTGAGAAAATTGACATTGATGCTTGTAGTGCTGGTCAAACTTATGTAGTCGTTTTAGTGCCAGATACACTAGTCGGATATGCAAAAGACCATCTTGAAAGGGTTGTTAGTGAACATATTCATTTTGATTAGCTTTAAATATCTTGTTTGGATATTGGGTGCTGGATAGTTTTCTGTTAGAAACTTTGGTATAGCCTTTTGCTTTTAACTATAGCCTGGTGTTGTCCTTTTGTCACTGGTTGCTTTTGAATAAATCCAAAACTATTTAACACATACTTGTAAATTGATATTTTGGCTTAGAGAGAAGAAAGGACACAACCTCCAATGTGTGTAGTTGATGACTACACTGCCCCAAGTTAACTATACTGTACTGTATTAGTAAACACAAAGCAAATATAAAACTAGTGGGGTATTAAAGTAACTAAGGGAGCTGGCTGGCTGTGGGTACTGTCCTTTTATATGTGCAGTGGAGTACCAGTGTTGTGTAAACACACTGCTCCCACAGCTGGAGGAGTCATTAAAACATGGCCATATATGGCGGCTACTATCCCATCATAGGTGTAACGCCACAGTGGCCAAAATACAACACCTGACACTGGATCGCGTACTTGGCTCTTTTCTTTGCAGGTTACTTTTTCTTTGAAACTGGCATCCCCTCGTGATGCTTTTTAGAAAATGGCCTTGGCTGGCACATTGCCTGCCATCTCTCCTTTTGCTGTTTATCCGACACCTCCTCTTTGCTGATATGTGCATCGTTCCAAGGAAGCCAGTATGGCATGTATTCCTCTTGCCAGCGTTTTTGCAGTGTGACTTACTTTCTGCTGGGAAGCTTGAGATCACAGGAAAGTATTGGGCAGTGGTGTGCATGGTTGTGGGGTTGGATTTAATCAATTGATTAGGCAAAAGTCTTTTGTTCTTTGTAGGTCCCGACTACCATGCTTGAGAAAAAGGGATTGTGCTTTAGGGGTTTAGACAAAGAAAAGCGTGCACCTCTGGGCTTTCCTCTTATTTCTCTCTACCCCCTTTTGAAAATACTTTTACTGAAATACTTTTTTTTCTCATGAGTTCCACTTCATTCAACTATTCTATTTGTCTGCTAGATGATACTGAGCTCGTCCATGTGTCAAATAAAGCTGCTATAAATAAAAAGAAAGGCTCTAATATGCAGGATGTTATAGACAATATTCAATCTGGTAGAATAAAAACTGGTTGTGCTGAGAACTTTCTTTGTTCGTGTGAGCAGGTCGTCTACCAAGTGATTTATGAGCGCGAGCTTGAGGAAGTTGAGATTGCTAGATGTAAAGCAGGTCAAACCTATGTAGTCGTTTTGTTGCCCCTAGAGCCATCCTTTTATGTAGATGACCCTCTCTTTAAGGAGGGGCTTTACAATTTCTACTTTGGTGAATCGTTATGCTAGCAATTGATATTCTGCATAGTACTTTGGTAGTGTTTTCTACTAGAAACTTTGCTACACCTTATTTGTTTCAACAAGAACCTACAAAACTGGTCATAAGTATGTAGTTGGGCAACATTGCTTGGGCTTACAGAGAAAGGAAAGAGAACA
Organism: Coemansia sp. RSA 2671; assembly: GCA_027577995.1. Lineage (NCBI taxonomy): Eukaryota > Fungi > Kickxellomycota > Kickxellomycetes > Kickxellales > Kickxellaceae > Coemansia > Coemansia sp. RSA 2671. The sequence goes on along the minus strand of JANBSA010000057.1, from coordinate 2,662 downwards.
CAAGCTTCAAAGTATAAACCACTTTCCGCATGAGCCGTGGGTTGAGACCTACGTTTGGAAACAATTCTCCCCTTCCACAAGCAGCTGAACACAAAAGTCTCTACTTCCAATATGCCTACAGGGTGGGTAGCTCTGGGGTGGTGGATGTAGATGAACAACCCGGATTTGACTGCAGCAACAGTGCATCTGAATGCCCTTTTTAAGGCGGCTTTCAAAGAAGAAAGCTGATTTATCGTCTATTGGATTGAAACTGGATATCAGAAATGCATGTTCATGACTGCTATAAGCACCCTCAGTTTAGAAAGGTAGGGAGGAGGAGAAATTCCAGGGCTCCTCATCACTATAAAAGGACAGGTGCCTCTTGCTTTTTTCTTTTTTGAGGGTCATGTACATCTCTGAAAATATCCAAAAAAAACTAATGACTATCCCAAATGTATCTAGTATACCACAGGCAACAGGGTTCTGGCTTTTTTTGGGTGAGCCATTTTAATACTGTTAGGTACACATTCTTCACTCGTGTGAAGAACATGCACCTAAATAGTACAATAATGGCTCACCCAAAAAAAGCCAGAACCCGAGGGGACTTTGGGTGAGGCAAAAGTTCTTTTAAAACATATATGTTTTTGCAGCCACTATAATCTTTTCATTCATATACAATTGTTTCATTACTCAAAGCTCCATGTGTATTGTGAATTGCTAAAGTCACAGCTATGTTTTGAAAGCAAGCTGATAATTTCAGGTATTAAGATGTCCCTCTTTCATTCACTACCAAATTTCGAGCTTTTCATACTCCACTTGACAGCACTTTTCTTCTACCATGAGCGATACCAAGCCAGCCCCTTTGATTGTTTGCTACTATGATGAAAAGAGAATCTATGGTCTTACGGGCAAGTTTACTGAGCCAAGAGCTGTTTCTGATTTGTCTGACAGCATTGAAGAGCTTAAAGAAATAGTCGCTGAAGGCTATGGCCATCTGTCTGAGCATTTGCTATACACGGTAAGCAGCAAGGGAATTCTTCATGAAACTACTCCAGAGGCGTTTGATTCGACCAAGTGCTATGCTGTGGTCTTTATTACGCCTGAGGAAAAGCCAGATTTGGCTAAAGTTTTAAAAATCTATAATGCCTATTGCGAGAGCTGTTGTGTGAACCCTAAGATCAACAAGAACTGGCTTGAGGCCAGGCTATAATGCACCACGGCAAGCTTTTCTTCAAGCAAACAGTACATGTTCAGAACTAACTGCCTTTTATTCCTAGTTTGAAAATAAAACACTTGTTCTAAAGCTAGAAAGAAAATACAAAGAACCACGCCCGTAGCGAAGCACCTTTTGCCTTTTACAATTGGTGCAAAAAGTAAAAAAAACCCTTTTTGGGAATGGAGTACCATTTGCAAAAATAAAAAAATGCGTGAGGCTTTTTTGGAAGGCGCTTGTCATGGGGCAACAACTTTCTCTTTCCCCCGCCTTTCTCTACCATTTCACACCCGTTGTCTCTATCTGATTATGCCAAGCTCTGTCTCTGGTTTACAGCAAGTCTACCCGGACATTATACGATTGATTTTACAGTTCATAGTACATGGGGTAACACTGGCAAGTGGGTCGCTTAACAGCAAGAAAGACAACATAAAGCAGCTTTTGCACGTGTCCTCAACCTGGCGATTGGCCGCACTAGAGTTCATGTGGAGGCAGCTTGACTTGACAATTGGCACAGATGATAGTCGGGTGCTTGTAAATAACATCACTTGGGCTAAGCAACAGAGATTGCTCAACAGCGTTAAGCATATGGTTAGAGAGGTTTTCATATCTGTCACCTTGGACAATATTATCAGCGACAAGGTATTTAAACTGCTGACAGAGTTTATGGAGTGTGCTAAAGTTCTACCGCTGGTTCACAGCCTCACTGTAAAGTTATCCAACAGTATGGATGGGCTCAAGTATGCCAAAGATACCTCCATTAGCAATGCCATGAATTTTGCTCAGCTACTTCGGTCCATGGTTCAGTCATCTATAGCCACGATAAAGGTGTCATGTGTTGGTGGGGCATGGCTTTTGGAAGAGTACGCAGGGGATTTTATTGGCTTTTTTATAAAATCTCTATGTACTGACACAAAGAATCCCATGCTGTCACTGCAGGCAATGGAAACATGCAGCTCAACAACAGTTAGCCTTATTCCTTCACTTTCTTCCTTGGAGATGAACTGTGAGCTTACAGTAGACTCTAGCGCATCATTAATCCATAAATGTGCCCCCACACTTGTCAACCTTAGTGTCAACACAAGAAACACTTGTTTGCTGTTTTTTTGACGCAAATGGCAGCAGTGTGGTTTACCCAAGTTTAACAAGCTTTCGCATTATTTCTAATGTAATGACGGGTCCATTTAGCAGGGAAGTTTGTCCAATGGTTGTGCCCTTTCCCAAATTGACAACGTTGCTGGTTTACGAAAGGTATCCATTTGGCGATGATGTACCATTCCGTGGCAACAACAAAACACTTGAATATGTCAACATTGCCATGGACAGCCAAGCCGTAGAGATACTCGATAAGAGCAAGGCTGTTGAAAGCAAATTTGCTAGCATGCGACATGTGCTGCCCTCACAAAAGTGGGATGTTTTTCCCAGCTCCCAGTTTTTTTTTCATTGGTTCCCATTTATCCCATTTTTGTA
>JANBSA010000056.1:0-11724 GCA_027577995.1 Coemansia sp. RSA 2671 | reverse complement strand
AAATTCGGAGCTGCTTGTTAGTAGAAATGAAAAGAGGTTTGCATGCATTTCATCGTAAATGCAAAACACTTACCTTGTAAAGGTTATCTTCAATTAGCCCCACCGAAAACGACGGATTGGGATTCTTCGACAAGTCTATAGAACGGCAAGTCACAGAGCCAATTAGTAACTAATTCAGCAACGTTGTCTTGAGCATGGTGTTTAGCAGGGGCGAGTAAATTACCTCTTAGCTCTTTCAAGAGCTTGCCGTTCTCATTCCGAGCCTTGTCAGAGTCGCTCATCGCAACGAAGATGGAAATAAATGTTCAGACTGAAATGGTAGGCGCTAGGCAAACGACAAAAAAAAAAAAAAAAAGTACAAAAATAGTAAGAAGAAAAGTGGTTTGGATGCTCACGCCCTTTTTGCCTTCCCTTTTCACGGGTCTTTTCAAAGGGCTGCACACTATGCTTAGCCACCGCGAATCACGCTCGATTAAAAGCTATTGGTGCGGGTCCGCAGCCACTCTCAACAAGCGGAAGGGGAGTTTCTCGCCCTTCAAAGTTTTGCTTCCTTTTTTGATTTTTCACTATTCTTATTGAATTACTGAAGCTTGACCATTTTTTGTCTTCTTGGCCATGGTTGTCACTCGCTCAAGAACCAAGCCTCCTCCCCCTTCCCCGGCTGCTTCTACGCCGCCAGCGCTCCCCGCTAAGCGCAAAGGCCACCCAAAGAGCGTAAAGAGCTTCGTTTTACCCAAAGGCAAGACTGCGGATTCTGTCAGCGCTAGCAAAGCGTCTGCCTCGGACTCTCGTCCCAAGCGCCGTCGCCGCATCACCAAGCAAGAGGACTCGGACGCCGAAGATACAGGGATGTTCGTGGATACCATCGTCACCCCAGCTACGGCTGTTCTGTCTGATGCTGATGAATCTTCTGTCGAGTCGGATGGCAGTGCATCAGCCAGCAACTTTGAAGACACGGCCACCAAGGTGGTATCATCGCCAATGTCAGTCGATGACGATGATGATGACGACGCCGTCCCATCTGATAGCGACTCTGGCTCCTCGTCAGATGACTTTGCGGATCCAAGAGCTGTTCGCCAGTCGAATCGCTTTGCTGCCCGAGCCTACCAACGGCGCGTGCGGAATAATCAGCGCCTGTCTGGCAGCAGCGAGTCTCTTGAGCAGGAGAAAGAGCGGGCCAGGCGGGCCGTTATGCCAGTGGCCGAGCTGATGCCTGTCTTTGACGACATGAAACTGCTGCTGAGCCAGCAGCCGCTGCCCACCGCCAGCGAGCTTGCTCTGGCGAATCTTGGTGCGAGTAGGCCCAAGAAGAAGACTTGGAAGAGAAAGAAGGACGGACAAAAGACCCACACCGAGATCCTTGAGGGCGACCTGTCTGATGGCGTCGCCAATAGCAATGCAGTCGACCCGCGCTCGCTGCCTCTTGACCATGTTGACTACAGCAAGTACTCGGTGCTCTTTGCCAACCATCCTCACCTGCACCATGCGTGGAGCTCGCTTGGGTCACCCAGGACTCCGATGAAGATTGACCAGCCGCAAGACCTCAAAATCAAGCTGCTGCCGTTCCAGCAAGAGGGCGTCGAATGGATGGCACACCAAGAGCAGACGATGTTCAAGGGCGGCATTCTGGCCGATGAGATGGGCATGGGCAAGACGCTGCAGACCATTGCGCTTATGCTGGTCAACCGCGGCAGCCCGACCTTGGTTATCTGCCCGACGGTGGCCCTGTTGCAGTGGAAGAGCGAGATTGAGGCGGCTACCGATGCCCTGTCAGTGTTTGTTTACTACGGCAACGACCGCAAGAAGATCCTTGACGAGCAAGGCAACGTCAACGCCCAGGAGTTTGCCAAGTACAATGTTGTGCTCACTACGTATGCCGTCATGGAGAGCGGGTTCAGGCGTGAGCGCATGGGCTTCCGTCTAAAGGGCGTGCTCCACAGGGAGGCGTCGGTGCTGCACAGCATCGACTGGTTCCGCATTGTCCTCGACGAGGCTCACAATATCAAGGACCGCAGCAGCAACTCGGCGCGCGCAGCTTTTGAGCTCAAGGCCCAAAGAACTTGGTCGCTGACTGGCACGCCGCTGCACAACCGCGTGGGTGAGCTGTACTCGCTGATCCGCCTGAGCAAGTGCGACCCCTTCAGCATGTACTTTTGCCACGTTAGTGCCTGCAAGACGCTGCACTGGGGCTTTGTCAACAGCAAGCACTGCAACAACTGCGGCCACAAGTACACGACGCACTTTTGCTACTGGAACATGCACATCCTCAAGCCCATCCAGCAGCACTCGGTGGCCTCGATTGAGAGTAAGGTGGGGTTCAAGAAGCTCGGTCGTCTGCTGGACAACATCATGCTGAGGCGCACCAAGGTCGAGCGCGCGCAGGACATGGGCCTGCCCCCGCGCATTGTGGTTACTCGTCGAGACAAGTTCAGCCCCGACGAAGAAGACATGTATAGGTCGCTGTTCTCGGACTACCAGCGCGAGTTTGACACCTACGAGCGCCACGGAACTGTGCTCAACAACTATGCGAACATCTTTGAGCTTATCACTCGCATGCGACTTGCCGCCAACCACCCCGACTTGCTGCGACTCAAGGTTGACGCCAAAGCCAAGGTTGGCGCCGATAGCAGCGACACGTTGGTTTGCGTCATATGCAATGAGGAGGCCGAAGACCCCATCCTCTCAAAGTGCAAGCATGTGTTTTGCCGCGCTGATGCCCAGATGTACGTTGAGAGCACGGATTCCGAGGCCGTCTTGCGCTGCCCCATGTGCTATGCGCAGCTCGACATCGACCTCGTTCAGCCGGAGATGAAGCATAGCCTGTGCGGAGGAAAGAACGACTGTGACAGCAACAATGCGACTATCATGGAGTCGATGATGAGCACGCCGCATACCATGGATTACCGTCGGTCGATTGTCAACCGCATTGACATGAAGCATTGGAAGTCGTCGACAAAGATCGAGGCCTTGGTGGAGGAGCTGTCAAGACACCGACAGGGCAACGCCAATATCAAGAGTATTGTGTTTTCGCAATTCGTCAACTTTCTCGATCTCATTCAGTGGCGGCTCAACCGTGCGGGATTCAGCGTGTGTCGCCTGGATGGGCGCATGTCGCCGTCTCAGCGCGATGCTGTTATCCGCACGTTTATGACGCATCCCGAGTACACTGTCTTTCTTGTTAGCCTGAAGGCTGGTGGCGTGGCGCTCAATCTGACGGAGGCTAGCAACGTGTATCTGGCTGACTGTTGGTGGAACCCTAGTGTCGAGGTCCAGGCTATGGACCGGATCCACCGCATGGGCCAATACCGCCCAATCAAGGTCACGAGAATCATCATCGAGAATTCTATCGAGTCGCGCATCGTGGCATTGCAAGTGAAGAAGCAGCACTTGGTCAACTCTACTATTGGGCGCGACTCCAAGTCTCTGGATAACTTGTCGGCACAGGACATGCAGTTTTTGTTCTCGCCATGAATCTTTTCTTAAAAATTAATTGTGCCGTTGACTACAGTAACTGCATCGCCGTAGATGTCTACATCACCGTCATCGTTAAACTCCGTTTGAACATATACCTCGCCGCCTCTCTTTGAGCACTGGTAGGCCTCGAATTTTTTCTTGCCAAGCCTCTCTTGCCAAAACGGTCCCAAGACTGTGTGGGCTGAGCCGGTGACAGGATCCTCGTCTATGCCACACCAGGGAGCAAAGAAGCGACTGCAAAAATCATGGCTCGAGCTCTTGGCTGTGGCAATTACGCCGATGACATTCTCGCGCTTGCCAGCTGCCACCAACTCTGGTGACAGCTTGGGCTCTAGCCGAGCAATATCCTCGCCCGTCTTCTCTGGATCGTAGACTACCATGTACCGAAGGGACGGCGATATCTCTACCTGAACTGTCGACTTGTATTCGCCCAAAATACCAGCCACTATGGTCCTTACATCGTCTGTTACTGACATGGGCGCGGGTGGATCGACGGGAAGCGACATGTTGTAGGAGTTGTAGAGGCCTGAGTACACCAGTAGTGTGCCGCTGGCAGTCTCAAAATAAACCTTCTCGCGCTCATTGCCCAACTCATACTTTAACGCGTGCGCGGCGGCTAGTGTGGCATGGCCACAGAGCTTGACTTCGCAGGTGGGTGTAAACCAGCGCAGCCCAAACACTCGTGATTGCTGGAACTCTTCCGGGCCTTGGAGCATCAGTGGCGTGATGAAAGCTGTTTCTGATATGTTCATCTCGGCCGCTATAGCTTGCATCGTTTTGTCATCTATCGGGCTGTCTGAGGGGACTGCTACTACGGCGGCCTGGTTGCCCTTGAATGCAACCTTGGTGAAGGCGTCCACTGTAACAATTCGGTACTGAGGCATAGTAAAGGAGACCAAAGATTGGATTTTAAGACGAGTACAAAAAGGTTTGGTGTGTTTTTTAGACTATATAGCCAAGGCATATGCCGCTGCTGACTAATGCCTATGGTGGCTCCCACGCTGCTCGACTAAATTGATGAGACACTAGTGGAAAACAATAGTTTCTACGACAATAGCGTGCCCTCGACGATGGTAACAGCACTACCTGTGATTAGTACTGAATCGCCGTGCAAGTCCACCTTCATGTCGCCTCCGCGCGGAGAGCACTGGCGAGCTTGCAACGTCGACTTGCCAAACAGCGTGCTGAATAGCGGAGCGATCACCGTGTGCGCCGATCCAGTAACCTGATCCTCCGTCACTGATGAGCCAGTATTGAATACTCGAGTAATGCTGTCCTTATCTCCGTGACTCACACCAGGCGTCACATAGACCACACTGCGTATTCCCAATTCCCTGCTAGCCTCAGCGACTGCTGGCGAGCTATTGAACTGTAGTGATGCCAGCTCTTGCTCTGCCATAGTCTCGATTAAAATCAGCAAATCGTTGACCGTGCGTGAGTAGTAGAATGCGACCTCGCGAGTTGCCGCCAGTTGCTCTCCAACCAGCGCGTGTAATAGTAGGTAGTGGTTGTTGGTGGGCTGCACTTTCTCTGGCGGATTGCTCGAAAAGCATAGTGTAATAGCATCGTCCTCCCCTCTACACGCGGGAACCAACCCGACGGGAGAGTCAAACTCTATGGCGTCGATGTCAAGGTCGAGGATGTTGAACAGGACATGGGCGGCGGCCAGCGTGGCATGCCCACAAAAGGCAACCTTTTCCATAGAGTTGAACCAGAGCAGTGTGTATTTTTTGCCAAGCTCTTTGGTCGTAGGTCGCACAAACGCTGTCATCGGAAGGTTAATCTCGCTGGCTATGCTCTGCATCGTGTTGTGGTCGATGTCTCGCCAATGCGGCACCAAAACTACTCCAGCTGCATTGCCGCCAAATGACTTTTTTGTAAAGGCATCAATGATAAAAAAGCGCAAAACTGACGGAGACATTTATGAATATTGAAAACCAGAGGGGAGAAAAAAGGTTGCCAAGCCCAACCTTTTTCGGACGAGGGGGACAAATTAAGAAAGGGCTTGCTAGCACAAGGAAAGTGTACAAAATGGCGCGCATACTTTTTTCAGTACGACAGTTTGGCGGCCTCGACCGTGATAGTGACGACACCAATGATGATCTCGACACCTACATGCCCCTCATTCACACCCCGCACGCATCAAGATAACGAGCCCAAAGATCGAAGCAAGCGGCGGTCGATCATGAGAAAGGATGAATGTAGCGGGCGAGAGTACAAGTATAGCCAGAGTAGAGAGACGATAGATATCAGTAAGACAGTGATAAGCAGGTGATGCGCTTAATCTGTAAGTGCGAACACGAGGCACTCAAACATCATTACAAAGATGTCGACAACTACAGCGAATGAAGCGCAGTAGTAGTTTTAGAAGGTGGGGTGCGGAGTGTGAGAAGCAGCAACAAGAGATTCGCACAAGAAAATTATGAGTACAGCTAGACAAAGTTGCATACAAGAAGCATAAGCAAGACTTACCGATAAGAATGATCACGATCCACTCCAAGAACTCGCCGTGCATCCCGTTCAAGTGCCCGTTGAGCATGTCGAGGAGATCGCTGATGACGCTGACTCGATGGTTCATAATCTCTACGCGCTGAGGAATCTCCAAGTACTCGCGGATAGCAGCGTAGAGCGGCTGGAGAGTGGGCTCGGACCAAAAGATCTCTGGCGTGTCTAGAATGTTGCTGACCAAGTTGACGTTCACGCGCATAATGAATAGCTGGCCAATCTTTCTAATCAAGCCCTTGCGCGTCATTTCCACCGTGCCCGACTCTGCCATACGCTGCGGTATATGCCGGGTAGCCTCAATAGTCTCGTCAACTAGGCCCTCGTAGAGCGAGAGCTTTGTGGCCTGAGCAATCGCATGCGAAATAGCCAGCTTGGCCATATGCCCTTTTGTAGTGCGCAGCGAAATGACATCGTTGTAGATTCGCGACTGCGCGTTGGGGTTAATGTAAAACTCGAGCTCCTCCATCTCAATGTCGTCTTCGTCGATCTTTTCCACCTCGAATGGCTCAAGTTCTTGCAAAAACTCCCTTTCGTGCCGCTCGTCCATGCCCCAGATCACGATTACGCCATAGTCGAAAATGAAGATCTCGCTCTTGATTGGGATATAGGTCTCGCTAAACTCGGCGTGCTGTCTGTCGTCGTCGATAAGGACCTCGTCCATGTTGATTGTGATGGCCTCTGAGGGCCCGTATACGAACGGCGAGTAGATGCACTCGTCGAGCAGCTTGGGCGCAGTGTCGTTCTGATCCTTGCGCGATTGAATCCACTTGAATAGCAAAGTCATTGTATACGAAGACGCCGTGGCGTAGGCCGTCACTCTGGGCAAGCTACCCATGGGCAAGTTTTTAAGCCGTGTAATCTCGTTCCTCAAGTCTTGTGCTCCACGCATGTGCTCAATCTGGTCATAAACACCCGTCAAGCCTAGATAGTCGTCCACATCGGTGCTGGGCCCACCCTCTTCGTCTTCAGGCAAGATTTTGAGCTTTTGCGACGTCTTTGTTGTACGGAAGGCAGGCTTCGGAGGGCGCTGAGTCGACCGGCCCACGCTATCTCCAGTTCTGTGCATGCCGCTGGGAGGCACGACAATCTCGCGCCTCATCCTTGGTGGATACGAGCCCTCATGCGGGGCTTCTTGGCTTGTCAGGCGTAGCTGCCTGCTTTTGCGGTTAATAGGTATAGACGACTGCATGATGAATTCAAAGCGAAATTACAGAGTGAAGAGGTGAAAATGGAGGGGGGCTGAGAAAAGTTTGCTAAGCCGAGTGGGGAAATAGTACTACACGAAAAGTTTTGGCAGTGGAGTAGGGGCCGAGAGAGCGCTGGCACTACAACCTCATCCAAGCGCTTTGTGACCTTGGGGCGGTGGGCGAGCGACAAATTGTCCCATCGCTTGGGCTCCCAGACCCGCGGCAAATCGTACTGGAGGAACTCTTCGTCATAGACAAAGTGGAACTCTATGTGAGCCTTTGCCGCTGTAACATCTATCGTGGCCGGGCCCGCTACTTGCCGCCCCATGGCGTCGCTACTCTGCACTATAGCTCGCAGAGCTGGATCCAGGTCAAGCGACTCTTCCATGCGCAAGCGCTGCTGCGGCGATGGAGACTTTGCAGCAACCACATCGACGTCGCTGTCAGAGTCCAGCACTTGGACTGCGGGCTCTGTGCTGCCCTGTCGAGCCACTGGCCTCGGAGCTGCACTGGCCCGACGTGGTTCGGGCGGCGGGGTCAGGGACACACTGCGCGATCTCTGCGGCCTAGAGCGATCTGTCTGGTCGGAGCTGCCCGAGTGCTTGCGCTTTTCGGCGCTGCCATGGCGTTGCTGGACACTGCTGCTGCCGACACTGTCATCCTGGCTGTCGCTATCGCTATCGCTGCAGTCAATAGCCGACTTTTGGAGAGGGCTCGCTACTGGCAGTGGAGGAGCACTGGCAGATGCGTTGGGTGTTTCTCGCTCGCTGCCACTGCCACTGCCACTGTTGCTCAAACTGTCGGCGTCAATAGCACTCGCAGGTCCCAGGCTGGGCCGAGCTATGCGGAAGAAGCTGGTGTCGTCGGAGCCACTGTCGTCGTCAGAGTCTGACAAGTGCAAGGCTACGCCTTTGTCTGCGGCCCTTGTTGTGCCACTGGCGTTGCTGGCGCCGTTGGAAGCCTGGCGAGCCCGCACAGGTGTTGGCCGGTTGACTACACGTGGCCGGAACTTTGGAGGTGGCGGCGCCTGGTGGCTCTCTTCGCCCTCTGAATCAGAAATTACAAACGACATTAACCAAAAAAGAGAATAAATTCAAAAGTGCAAACACTCGAGTGAGAAGGAGGGGCGGCTTGCTTCCTCGGCCTTCCTTCGCGCATGAACAGCAAAAGAGAGCCGCAGTCACGTGCAGCAGAAAGCGAGGGCGCAAAAAAGGGCTCAACCGGGACTTGAACCCGGGACCTCCTGCACCCAAAGCAGGAATCATACCGCTAGACCATTAAGCCCTGTAGTATTGGACTACACACCACATACTTCTTTGTGTTACTATGGCCACGGGGTATCTATAGTGGCGCATGTCAGTGACAAAAAGCAGTAGCGCCGGCCTTGCTAAAAATGGGCTGGATTTGCCCAGTTTCAATGACGCCCCTCGCAGATGCCTTCATGCGAAGGTATATTCTAATAAAAACTAGCGCAAGTGCGCCTTGCGACGAAACCACGCAGGATGTTCCATTAGTGGTCAAAAACACGATTCATGGCGTTCAATCCACGGGCTTATGCTATTTATACTTGCAAGTACTCTTGCTGTAGGGCTAAAAATAGACTAACAAAAAAGACAGCATAGCAGACGTACTCTAACGGGCGCAGAGCGACAGACTCGACAAAAAAAAGACCTTGCAATGATGCCGCTTAACCACACAAATGAAGGGCAAAAAGAATCAGCATTGTTGACCGTACCAGGACTCGAACCTGGAATCGCTTGATCCGTAGTCAAGCGCCTTATCCATTGGGCCATACGGCCTATGCTGTCTGAAGCTAGATAGCCAACTTCTTGATATCCGATCTTTGCATAGAACATTAATAAGCCAAAGCATGCATAATTGCAATATGCTTGCGTTGGCGCTTAATTTTGGCCTTTCAGGTCGACTTGCGTATGGTCGCGATGGGTTTCGGTACCTGGAGTAAAAGGCTGCCTAATGCCGACGCTCTTCATGGACTGGCAGTGTGGGAGATTTATCGCGCTCGTGCGGAATTATCTCTGGATGGCATCCAACACTCCAGCGAGGCCATGTTTATCCGCTGGAAAATGTCGCTCATGCAACGCATAACGCACGACTTCATTTACGCTTTCACGCAACTCAAGGCTGCTCACTCTTTCCACAAACGCTGGTTATTGGTGTCGAACCGGTGGTACCACTTTGATCCAGGTGAAAACGAGCTCAGCGGGAAGTTATTTTTCCACCCCTCACCTCACACACTGGACAGCAGCCACAACATTGATTCTAACGACCTTCTTTCTTCTCAGGGCGCCGACACCTCTAGCGCCACTCCTACTCCGCCATCAATCTCTAACGCCTCGTCTTCTCAACCGCAGGATACGCCAAGAGGGAACATGTCTTTATCTGGTAGATAATTTATTTTTTTACTTTCGCGATATCAAAATATAGCACCTTTGTTGTGCCAAAAAAAAAAAAAACGTTGGCGCTTAATTTCTATGCTTGTAGTCCACCATTGCTACTTTAAGGCAAACAGTGACACAGCACTGCTCCTCTTGCTATTAGCAGCCCGTTATGTACTTTTTTTTATCCTCTACACCACCGTCTGCATGCAAATGAGAATAATTCCATGCCTGTCATCAATTGTTTGTATTTGACGTTTTCAAGCACACTAGGTCAAGTCGAGTATTGGGCGGCAGGTAACACTTGAGCAAAGCTTCTCGCAACTACTGTTATCACAACTGTTTATTCTAGTGAGCTAGAGGCACCTCAGCTGGAGTGGTGTGCTGGCTCTAGAGCTGCACTTTTATGCCTTGTCAGCAATGCATTCTTGCTGCCCGCTTTTTGGCCAAACGTGCATTGTACTATTTAATGGATGCCAAAGACAAAGACAACCCTTTTATTTCTATTGGGGCAAAAAGACCAAGCGACTTCTTTTTGGCTGCTTTGAGTGTGTTCTTTTAAAGTGCTTTTTTAGTGGGGCAAAAGGTTGTTATTCCCTGGCGTAGTCCACACCAAAGCAAACTATGCTTTGGCTCTTTACTATTTTACATTATTACCTCTTATGCTGCCCGTTAATAGTCTTTTAGACCTTCCTTCTCACATTATCTTTCGCATTCTATCAAAAGATGAGGTGTTTGATCATAGAGAGAATGCTACAGTCTACGAGTGGTATGTAATGAGAGGACGAAACCTGCTTAAAACACTAAGTGTAAGCCAGTCGCTAAGGTTTATGTCCCTACAGGCTCTTTCCAAGCAGGCGTACATGCTATGCAGCAGTAACATCGGAAGGCCAAAGTACTCACTGCATGCTGGCTTGTCAGTCCAAGAGGTTATCAACTATGGCCTAAACGTGCACGTCCGTAATATTATTATCGACATGTCATATGAATACATTGTAAATGGCGCTGCGTTGGCGATGCTACCTGATTTTAGATATGGCAAGGCGACATTTGCACAAGTCGAATCGATTGCTATAAACTTGTCCATTGGAGACCTATCCAACGTGCCAGACGATGCAATATGCTCGATCAATGTGGATAGGTTTATTAAAGGAGTGAATCGCATGTTTCCAAATGCTCTGAGCTTAGGAATAAAAAGCAGAAGTATGGCTGACCAATCTACAGCAGTCAGATCCATACACTATGACAAGATAATTAACGGGTTTTTTGCAAGCAAATCAAAGATTGCCTTCAATGTCCTAGACTTTAAATTTGTTCTGAGTGGTGTGCCTGCAGTTACCCACTTGACTCGGCTTTCGGTTTGTGAGCGCAGCAATCCAGATATGCTGCTAGAGTTGGCTCGAAAAAGCAGCACAACATTGGAGTATTTGAGAATTGAGATTGTTACCACAAGACAGTTAGGGATTTTATTTGCCGATGAGGAAGGCTTGGATATGTGCTATCCCCAATTGAAGCAGTTTGTCTATGGTAATCACTATTCCGAATTGTTCCCAACAATTGTGATGCCAACTGCTAATCCCTTCCCTGCCCTTGAGAATCTTAGATTCAGCAGTGTAAGACAGTGGGACTACTGTGAGATGTTGGTAGCAGGGCATAGGCGGCTAAAAAGACTACACATGTCAATCTGTGGCCAAGCAGCTCTGGCTCTCTGTCGCAATAAAGTATTTGCAAAAAATGGGCTCCCACAAGCAGACCACATTGAGCTGGAGTTGGAACTAGATGACATTGGCGAGAGCTTAGAACAAAGAATGATGGTATTTAAGGACCTACTTTCTATGGCGCCTCTGGCCAAGTCCATGACTATTAGCACTTTCGAATGGTCAATTCTGAAAGCAATTCCAGCATCATTGGTAGATTCGCTAGAAATGCCACATCTGCAGCATCTAAACTTGCTATTTGCAACCATGCCGCTTTCCTTACTAGTTCAGGTTCTTAAAAGAACACCGAAGATGCAATACTTAGAAGTAGTTCCTGATTTGTCTGGTATTAGCTCTGCTGGCAATACTGTAGAGAGTGTGTTTAGTGCTGATGTTGCAGAATACATGCACAATTCTTCCGCGTGCTTGGCTCCATGTTTAAAGTACGCCAATTTTAGTGCACAT
>JANBSA010000055.1:0-21749 GCA_027577995.1 Coemansia sp. RSA 2671 | reverse complement strand
GAATGTCCACTCTGGGCGATGGATTAGGTATCTCTAAACAAGTAGCTTGCTCTCTCTCTGCTTTATACCCCCTTTTTGTGCGCTGATTCTACACCCCCAGATACCCTCTTTCTTTTATCATGCTGTTCAAGATCTCGGCTATCGTTGTTGCCATGGTGGCGTCGGCCTCGGCGCAAATGGCCATGATTGAGCCTTGCACTCGTTACACTCCTAACAATCCCAAGTGCCCAGCGCCCCCTGCTGGCAAGACGCTTGACCTTAATCAGAAGAACCCCCTGGGCAAGAGCGAGCCGCTATGCAAGCACACCACGCCTTACACGACACCAGTAGCAACTTGGACCGCCGGACAATCCATTACAACGCGCTTTGAGGCAGGAGAAGAAGTACATGGCGGCGGACATCTCCAATTCTCACTCTCGTACGACGGCGGCAAGACGTTTGTGGTCATTTATGAGGAGCTCAAGTATGCGTTTTTGAGCGGACCAACCGCCAAAAATGCGGCGACCACTCTGAGCTACACGTTCAGCTTGCCAAGAGATATTCCGGCAAGCGACAAAGCCATTTTCGCGTGGACTTGGGTTAACGCCGTTGGCAGCCGCGACTTTTACATGAACTGTGCTGATGTGGCTATCAAGGGCTACTCAAATTCGTTCACTGGCAAGCAGATGACTATTGCCAACCACGACGGATACCCGACTATTCCCGAGTTTAGCGGCAACAATGATACTGATACGGGTCTAGAGCACTATAAGAATGCTCCTCTGATCACTGTAACTGGTGACGGATCGACTCTTAGTGCTGTCAAGCCCACCCCTGTTGAGGAGCTAAAGCCCACAAAAGTTGAGCGTGTTCTTGTAATTGCCAGCTCTTCTCCTGCTGTTCCCAGCCCTATTGGAGGCGGCTGCGTTCATGGTAGCACGTCTTGCGCCTTTTTTGTTCCCGGCTTCTACACCTGCATTTGGGGTGTGTGGTCCAGCTTTGTTCCCTGCGGTGCCAACACTCGGTGCAAGTATACTGGTCACGGATCCGTCATTTGCGGCTGGTGATAAACAAACAGAAATAAAGCGCACATTGCCAATGGTTAATCTTATTTTATAAACACACACGAAGAACAAATTCAATTGATTTGTATAGAAATAACCCAATGTCTAGTGGTCTGGTTCCCTAGAACCAGGCTCGTTGGTCTGAATAATTTACAGGCATAGCATATCGTTAGCACAGCAGAGAAACACGAGTTTATTTCTCGTGCTGCGCTCTAAATTTTGTGTTTCCCAAAGTCGCCAACACTGTATCCGCTCTTTAGGGGGTTCAGCCGGCCAATAGTCAGCCTAATATTATTTTCCGCTACGAGCCTGCTACCCTAGAGAAAGGCGTCCAATGAGCCTGCGTCGTGGTTCCTTCATCTCGATTAATCGACTTCATAATCCTAGGGTGGGCTACGGCCATTTCAATGGAGGGCTTTCTCCGAGTTCATCCCAATAATGTGAGATGCACAAAAATGGCAAATACTTGTTTGGACCAACTATCATTTTGGATGTCCGCGCAGCAATATTAAAAATATCCGTTGCAAATTGACCGAGCAACGTGCAAGCCCACTATGGTGTAGCACAATGCTGCGGCTGATCATAGCGGGTTTCGAATGAAGATGACTGTTGTTGAGTAGGGAATATGCAAAGCAAGGTAGCGCCAAGCTCACTTTATCGGAAGATACTCCCCCAACAAGAACCACGACCTTGCTTCATTTGCCTTGTTACCTGTTTATCCATAACACGTGTACCCCTGCGCATGGAAACTCTGGAGCTGTTGCGCCACACGCGGTAATTATTGGAAAGGGGCGGATCCAATTGTCATGCATGGATGAGCGGAGGCAAAAAAGCACCTATAAAGAACAATTGAAACAGTTCTTTTTTTCGGGGAGACCGTGGTTCCGGGAAAAATACACGTGGAGTCGATTATCCACAAAAATCACAACAATGAGGTGTTTTTAAGGCGCAATCCATGCGTTTAAAGCTCAACAGCAAAGAGATCCCTTTTTTTCCCTTTTAGCGGGGGATTTACCGGACAGTTCTCACGCGAGGCTGCCCCAAACCGGGATCCTAATGAACGACTAAGGAACGTGTAACTTGCTAAAATAGGCGGTTCCATCTCTTGGCTCAATTGCACTATTGCACTGTACCGAACTTGTCCACCAGCGCTTCATCCTCCCCCTGCGTAATGGATGCAGATAGCCGGCAGCTGAGCTTATGCACCAGTGGAAAAAGTGCGCTGTTCTCCGCTCTCAGTCAGGCATCATGCAAAAGGAGGGACAAAGGGCGATCGCAAAGTGACAATGTCTATCGAGATTTGCGTGGAATGACACTCCGATTAGGGCGCTTATTGGCTGGCTTTCTGGCTCTTGGCAAGCCTTGTGCAGGGCGATCATTTGATGTTGTTGCTTTCTGGAATGGGTCGAGTATTTGCCGAATGAATGGGGGATGGGACATTCCGTCTATTTTTTCCATGCAAACGGCCACGAGGTGTTTTTTTTTGGACTGACTTGATTTCTTTGTCAGTCCATGGTCTTTCTGGTGGGGGGCATCACAAAGACGTGAGTGAGAGATATTCCACTGGCTGTGAGACATTTGGCTTGGGGGGAGAGGTCATTTTTGTCATTTTGTATATAAACCAGAGGGTGTCGCTTCTCTCTGCATTAGCTTTCTCTTTAACAAATAGTTCACCCTTTTTTCCTTACCTTTTTCTCTTTCACCATTTTTTGTACGCCGGTCGTACTACTCCCCACTATCCCCTTTTCTCGCATTCCCCCCTTTTCTTTTACAATGTTGTTCAAGATCTCTGCTATCGCTGTCGCCCTAGTGGCCTCGGTCTCGGCGCACATGGCCATGATTGAGCCTTGCACTCGTTACACTCCTAACAACCCCAAGTGCCCGGCAATCCCAGCAGGTCAGCTCCCTGACTACAACCTGAAAGACCCTCTGGCCTACAACGCGCCCCTGTGCAAGCACACAACGCCGTATGCGACACCAGTGGCGACATGGACTGCCGGACAGTCGATTACTACACGGTTCCAGGCGGATGGAGCGGCCCACGGTGGTGGACACGCGCAGTTCTCTCTATCGTACGACGGTGGCAAGACTTTTGTGGTTATTTACGAAGTCCTGAAGCACGTGTTCTTTACGGGACCAACGAGCGGCAATGCGGCGACGGTTCTGAGCTACACGTTCGATTTGCCAAAGGACGTGCCGGCTAGCGATAAGGCGATTTTCGCGTGGACTTGGGTTAATGCAGTGGGTAACCGCGAGTTCTACATGAACTGCGCTGATGTGGCGATCAAGAGTTACTCCAACTCGTTCACTGGCAAGCGCATGACCATTGCTAACCACGTTGGTGGGCCCGATATCGGCGAGTTCAATGGCAACTATGAGCTGGGTCTGGAGCACTATAAGAATGCACCTCTGATCACTGTTACTGGTAACGGTTCGACTCCCGGTGGTGGCAATCCTCCCTCTCCTCTGCCTCATGTTCCTCAGCCCTCGAGCGAGTCTGTTCCTCCCACTAAGCCCACTACCGCTGAGCAGGAGAAGCCTACGAACGTTGTGCCTGTTCCCACTTATGTCTCGTCGCCTGTTGTTTCTATTCCGGTTGTTTCGACTCCTCCGGCGCCCAAGCCTACCAGCCCATCGGTTCCCAGCGGTTGCACGCACGGTGTTCAGGAATGCGCTGCCGATGGCTCTGGATTCAAGGTCTGCGTCTGGGGTGTGTGGAGCAACGCCATCTCTTGCGCTCCCAACACCAAGTGCAAGGCTCTTGCTCCCGGCACCATCAACTGCGACTGGCCATAAAAAGAACACTTTATCTAATGCTTGATATCATTTGATTTAGAATACACGATGAACTTTAATTAGCGTGAAAAAAGGCTGGTACCCAGTACTCTGGCTCTTCAAAATCAGGCTCATCGACCCAGATAATACCCAAGCACAGCATATCGTTGATGCAGGCGTGTATGCGATCTTGGTCCCAGTTCCATGCCAAGCGAATGTCCTCCCTAGTGAACTTGTTTGTGTACTGGGCTAGAGTCAACACGGTAGAGAAATCAGAGTTCATTTCTCTGGCTACGCTCTGCACCATCCGGCGATTCCCGAAATCCACTATCCTATACCCGCTCTTCAGGGGCTTCAACTGGCTAATGGCCCGCTTGATATCGTCCTCCACCACTGGTTCGCTGCCCTTGAGTCGGCGCTCAATGAGTCTGCGTCGGAGTTCATCCATCTCAATTAGGCCGCCGTTGACCGACCTGGTGCCCACACAGATGTCGATGATTTGGATGCCGAGTTCGCAGTAAAAGTCACCGACACCCAGGAGCTCGGCCATGTAGCCCTTGCGGGAGGCTAGGGGGTCGACGCCGAGGAGCTGGCACATCCTTTGGACTTGCACACGGAATACGGGGTCGCTGCGGATTTCGCGTTGGTGGATGCGGACAAAGTCTTCGAGGCTCGATTTCATGACGGATATTTGCTCGCGAAGCTACTTTTGCCGTGTTAGTTTTGTGAGAGGGGGGTTTTTGTGAAGGTGTGGTTTGGATTGGTTACCTTTTCTACTTCGCGTTGAGCTAATTCGGAACCCTTTTGCGATAGAGCACGACGCTCGGCCTCCTGTCTGCGCAGACCGCCAATTCCCACCGCCTTTCGCATTGGTAAAAATAAAAATAAAAGTAAAATGCACTAGTAGAAGAGAAAGGCCGTCAAGAGGTATCATTGCAACAAACACGTGGAGGGGGGTGGGATTTAAAGGGGCGAATCACTGGGATCAAATCAAGGTAACAATCTAGATAGCGAGAGAATCGAGGTGAATACGGATTTTTTTAGCTTTGTACGAAATTTGGTTTTGTATTTTTTGAACTATGAATCGCGCACTACTCAGATGCAGCGTGCAGCTGTCAAAGCAGAGCCCCCTACTGGCGCTGCGCGGTCTGCGGTTTCAGTCCACCTCGCCGTACAAGAAAAAGTACTACGTAGACCCTGAGCCACAGATAGGCGATTACCCGAATTTGCCGCAAGAGTTTTACGAGGACCGTCCCCAGCGCGGGTGGTGGGACCGGCAGAACCGCAGGAACTTTGGAGAGCCCGTGCCCGAGCAAATCGAAATACTCAACATGTGGGCACCGACCCAGTACTGGTCGCCGGGATGGAAGATGGTGGGCAAGATGTGGTGCGGGTTTATTTTGACGCTGGGGACTGTTTTCTTTGTTATATCGAAGGCTAGGGGCGAGAGACCGTATGTGCGGGCGTTCTATCCTTATGGCGGACTGAAGGAGGAGCTCGGTGGAGTGCCGTCGCGCACTATGGCCAAGTCTATTGAGGAGGCTGCTTTGGAGGTTAAAAAGTAGATATTTCAAAAAGTCAGGCGTTTAATATATCATGTATTGGCGGGCTATTTGCATATATGGCGACGCTGCTGAGAATTTTCCAAGGGAGGGGGGGATTCTACCAATGATATGAGGGACTGGCAAGAAATTGCGGAGTAAAACCGGCTAGCATTTTCCACCCCCATCTCTTTCTGCACTAATATCAAAATACTTTTATTCCCTTTTTATCCGTTCCCTCTGGTTAATTTCACACTTTTTCCCCTTGAATTTCTCGCTTTTTTTTTCTTTTCTTACAATGGGGCGCACTGGCAGGCGCAACAGCAGCAGCAGCGGCAGCAACGCCGTGCACAGCGAGCACAGTGCGCAGGGACCGGCCACAGGGTTTGACGCAGCGACGGCCATGCGGCGCGCTAGCATGGACGCAGGGGCCGGGCGGATGACGAAGCTGACGCACTACGGCCGCATGCGCAGCGTCGCAGCCCGCGCGCTGCGATTGGCCGATCCGCGGGCGGCGGCGGCGGCACTGCAGACGGCAGCAGCCACGTCAGCGTCGCAGCAGCGCACGGCCGTCGCCGGCGACGACGCTGGCGGCGACGAGCTGCTGGAGCGCATGCGCTCGCGTGGGCGGCGGCTCGCGCGGCGCCGGGCCAGCACGGGGTCCGAGCCGGCGGGGCTGTCGCGCGCGGCGTCGGGCGAGTGGGCGGAGGCGCCGGCGCCGGCGTCCAGCACGGGCATCCCCATGCCGGGGTTTTTCCTGGCGGCGGCGTCGGACGAGTGGGCGGGCGGCCATTCGTTCCGCCAGCGGCTGCGGTTCCCCGACGAGACGGTGTTTGTGCCGGCGTCGCTGACGAAGCGCGTGCACTACGAGGTGTCGTACGACCACCCCAAGAATGCAATCTCGACGGCTCGGTACAACGTCGTGACGTTCCTGCCGGCTCAGCTTGCGGCGCAGTTCTCCAAGGTGGCCAACGTCTACTTCCTGTTCATCGCGGCGCTGCAGCAGGTGCCGGGGTGGTCGACGACGGGGCGGTGGAGCACGGTGCTGCCGCTGTGCGTCTTCGTCAGCCTGTCGGTTGCGCACGAGGGCTTCGACGACCTGCGCCGCCACCGCATGGACCACGCCGAGAACGCCCAGCGCACGCGCGTGCTCAAGGTCAAAGTCCACGACCAGGACCACGTGGCCTTCACCTTCCGCGGCCTGCGCCACCGCGGGTCGCAGAGCATCCACAGCATCGGCCGCTCGACCGCCGCGCGCGCCCAGCGCTGGGCCGGCGCAGTTGTCGGCGTCGGCGCCAGTGTCCGCCGCGCCATCGGCTCGCGCATCGACGACAGCCGCCGCAAGAAGCGCGAGCTGGAGGACTCGGACGACGACGACGAGCCGCCCCCCGCGCGAGCCGCCGACCGCGCGAGCCACGACTCAGCGTCCGAGCCCGAGGCGCCGGCCGCGCTAGCCGAGTCGCTGCTGCGGCGGCGCCTGGGCCGGGGCGTGGCCAGCCTGCGCAGCTGGCGCAGCACGCCTGCAGCGCACACGCCCAGGGCCGCTGTGCCGTCGCCGCTCGCTGCGGCCGGCGAGGCTGACGTCACCGCGGCCCCGGCGGCTCGCGTGGCGTTCAACGACGTCGTCGAGGAGGTGCCGGCAGCCGACGACGCGGGGCTGAATCCGCTGCCGCCCAACATGAGCTGCCGGTGGAAGCGCAAGCGCTGGGAGAACGTCCAGGTCGGCGACCTGCTGATGATCGGCAAGGACGACTGGATCCCCGCCGACTGCATCGTCGTGGCGTCGTCGGGCTTCGACGGCACGTGCTTTGTCGAGACCGCCGCGCTGGACGGCGAGACGACGCTGAAGCAGAAGCAGGCGCTGGACGCAACCAACGCCGCCATCCAGACGCCCGAGCAGCTCGCCGCATTCAGCGCCTTCACCTACGTCGAGCCGCCCAGCCCCGAGCTGTACTCCTTCGAGGGCTTCATGGAGATCGGCGGCAAGCGCTTCCCGCTGACGCCCAACCAGCTGCTGCTGCGCGGGTCGGTGCTGCGCAACACCGCCTACGTCTTTGCCCAGGTCGTCTACGCGGGCGAGCACACGCGCCTGCGCCTCAACGCCACGCGCAACGTGCGCACAAAGGCCCCGCAGACCCAGCGCATCACCAACCGCATCGTCGTGCTGGTCTTTCTGCTGCTGCTTGTGCTGTGCCTGATCTTCTCGGCCCTGGGCATCCACTGGCACCGCGAGCACCACGCCCAGCACTGGTACTTGGCCGGCTCGCACATGCCCGCAACCGCCCTGATCTTTGGCTACATCGTCATGATGAACGCCCTGATCCCCATTTCGCTCTACGTCACGCTGGAGGCCGTCAAGATCTTCCAGTGCTGGTTCATCCAGCAGGACGTCTCCATGTACCACGCAGAGTCCGATTCGCGCGCCGAGGCCCGGACCACCGCTATCAACGAGGACCTGGGCATGGTGCGCTACGTCTTCAGCGACAAGACCGGCACGCTGACCGAGAACATTATGAAGCTGCGCGCTGTCATGGTTGCCGGCTTTTCCTACTTGCACATTGACCTCGATCGACTTCAGAATGCCGCTGTGGCTAGCGAGCCCTTGCCCGAGGAGCGCAATTCGTCGCGAATGTCCTTTATGCGCCCGCCGTCTTCCGTTGCTGGGAGCCCCCAGTCTCCGTCCATGCTGCGCCGGGCTCAGATGGCTGCTCCCGCGAGCAACCTTTTCCATCGCCGCCAGCACAGCTTGCCCGCCTCCGCGCCCATCTTTCACCAGGGCCTGGGCACGCCTATTGCGGGCGCTCGCACTCTGCAGCAGCTGGCTGTCACCAATCGCGCTGCTGCTGGCTCCAGTGGTGGCAGTCGCTCGCCCTTTGGCCACTCACGAGGCGTGTCATCTGCCGCCGCCGCGCCGCCTTCCTCGGGATTGCGCTTTTCGCCGATGCGACTCGAGTCCCTCACTGCCGAGGGTGACGACGACCCAGACCTGGTCGATGGCTCTGGCAATGGGCCCGAGACCCATACGCCGGCTGCCGACGATGCTCCGGTTTCTGATCTGCAGCGGCTGCCGTCGTCGCGCACGATCATGGATGGCCTGTCTCCGCCGACGGATGTGTTTAGGTCGCGTGCTGAGTGGTTCCTCCGCTGCCTCGCCTTGTGCCACACCGTGCAGCCTGACCGAGACCCGCTGACTGGCCGTATCACGGGGTATCAGGCCACATCGCCCGACGAAAAGGCGCTGGTGGCTGCCGCGGCTGAGCTCGGCTACGTCATGAACAATCGCGCTGGACCGCTGGTCCAACTGCGAGTCGTTGCCTCGGAGCGGATGCGCGATTTCAGCGAGTCTCTGGCCAATGAGATTCTTGAAAAGCCGAGGGCGGAGGCGGCGGCGGCGGCGGGGAAGCCCGAGAATGAGAGCTTTGACCGCGGCGTGCCTGCCCCCGACCCCACCGACCGCCTGGGCAACTACGAGGTGTTGGATGTGCTCGAGTTCTCCAGTGCGCGTAAGCGCATGTCGGTTATCTACCGCTGCCCCGACGGCCGCATTGTTATGATGTCCAAGGGCGCCGACTCGGCGCTGTGGCCGCGCCTGGCTGCCTTGGAGCGTATCAAGTCGGATCCCGCCGATGTCTCGTTTATCCCGCGTCCGCCGCCCGTCTCTGCAAATGAGGGGCCGGCAGCCTTGCGCCGCAAGCTGTCGCACCCGAGTGCGGCCTACCTCCACTCGCGCAACTCGTCGGTGGCTAGCCAGGCCGATTTCGTGCGAGCTATGGCTCCTGATTCTGGCACTCCTCCGTTTACTGGCGAGCCGCTCGTTCCCCTGTCGCCGGGCGGGCTGGCGCATCCCCAGCGAGTGGCCTCGAGGCTTGGCCAACGCCCCTACGATGACGATGAGTTTGGCAATGGCCCACACCCGTATTACTCGCCGGCTGCTGAGGACAGCGACTATGATGTGGGCAATGATGGGGCTATGAATTCTCCACTGCTTTTGCCGGCGTTTGCCTCGCCTCGATCGCCCTTCCGACAGGTCGCTCGGCAGCAGCATCGGCGCTTGATGAGCGACTCGCAGTTCAGCGCCTTTAGCGAGGCGAGCAGCTTTGGCGACACCCAGGGACATGTGGAGATGCCGCCGTCCTTCTCTACGCCGTCGCGCGAAGAGGAGGAGTGGGCGCGTGGTCGCGCTCTCGAGGCCCTGCATCAGTTCTCGACCGAGGGGCTGCGCACGCTGGTCTATGCTCATCGGGAGGTGCCAGCTGAGTACTACGAGTCCTGGCACCAGAGGCATTTGGCGGCGTCGACGGCGCTGGTCAATCGGCAGCAGCAGGTGGAGGCTGTGTGCGAGGAAATCGAGCACGACCTGATGCTCACTGGTGTCTCTGCTATTGAGGATAGACTGCAGGAGGGCGTACCTGAGACTATTTTCAAGCTCCGGCGAGCTGGTATTCGGGTTTGGATGCTGACGGGGGACAAGGTCGAGACTGCTATTAACATTGGCAAATCCTGTCGATTGCTCGATATCGAGGTCGTGGAGCAGACCAAGTTGGATAAGACGGCGGCGGAGAGCGGCAAAATGACTCTTTTGGTTATGCAGTCTATGACCGACTATGACGCTCTAGATAGGCTGATTAATGAGGCCTTGGAGGTCGCCCAGTCGTTGGCTCTGTCTGTTGATGAGCGCTTTGAGAGGTTGACTAAGCGGCAGAGGCTCACTCGCGGGCTTAAGCGCTTTGGCAATATGCTTGATCCGCGTCGACTACGCTCTCGCAAGGACCTCGGTGTTGAAGCACCCGCTGATCCGCAGGCAAAGTCGGATGGTGGGTACCGGGATGAGAAGGAGAGGGGCGATCATCCATCTCTGACTTCTTCGTCGATTGCTGCGGCGGCCAGTGCTGTTGGCAACGTGTATCATGGAGCGCCGCCGACGGAGATCGAGTGGGCTGATACTGTGGGCTGCACTACGCCCACTACTCTTGGCGTTGCTAGGCATGATACTGCATACCATCCGACGTGTCCCAGTGCGGTTGAGCGAGCTGCCTCGGCGGCGACGACCAGCGTATCGCATGAAAAGATGTCGGCTAATGACGGAACTCAGCCACCGCCCCTGGAAAAGTCTTCGTCGTCGCTGCGCACTCGCGGTGCTGACAAGCCTGGCGAGGCACTGGGGGCTGGCGGCGGGGCGTCTCTGGCGGTTGTTATTGATGGCGAGACGCTGGCGTTGCTGGAGGAGCACGCTGATCGGGGCATCTTGGATCGGTTCCTGACGCTCGGTACGCTGTGCGATGCGGTTATTTGCTCGCGGGTGTCGCCGTCGCAAAAGGCGCTTATTGTGCATAATATGCGAGTAAGGTGCGAGGGCAATTCCCAGGGGTCGCGGCGTAGGTGGCTGAGTCCGTTGCGCGAGCTGTTTACGCACGATAATGACAAGTACATGGTTACCCTTGCGATTGGCGATGGCGGCAATGATATTGCGATGATCCAGGAGGCCCACGTCGGTATTGGTATTGCGGGGCAGGAGGGGCTGCAGGCTAGTCGGGCGGCGGACTTTTCTATTGGGCAGTTCCGGTTCCTGCAAAAGCTCCTCTTGGTGCATGGTCGGTGGAGCTACGTGCGCGTGTCGATGTTTATCATGGGGACGTTCTACAAATGCATGGCGTTCTACGTTACTCAGCTCATCTTCCAGTTTTACACTGGGTTTAGCGGCACTTCGCTGTTCGAAAGCTGGACGCTGTCTATGTACAATACGCTGTTTTCTATCTTGCCCGTCCTCGTCGTTGGTATCTTTGAGCAGGACTTGCAGCCCGACACGCTGATGACGTATCCGGAGCTGTATCGCGATATGGGACCCCGCAACCATCTGTTTACCGTGCCGTTGTTTTTATGGCGCGTCGTGTTTATTGGAGCTGTGCATGCGGTTACGGCGGCGTTTTTCCCGTTTGCGGCCAACCTCGCCCTCGGCCTACACGCATCGTCCAATGACCTTTACATTACGGGGTTCGTTGTGTACAGTATCATGGTGCTTATCGTTACGATCAAGATCGCGTATATTGATGTGCGGCGGTGGGTTGTATTCACGCATCTCAGTGTTGTTTTGACATTGGCGGTTTGGTTTGGATGGAATGGGGTTTTAGACCACGTTTATCCTCGATCGCCTGGTGGCGGATACTATGTTGCCGGTGTGTTTGGGTGGTTGATGAAGTGTGGAGCGTTTTGGTTCGAGTGGATTATCTTTGTGGCTATTGGCATTTGCCTCAATTTGCTTGTTAAGACTGTGGGATCGGTTAGGGATCCTGTGGAACGGAGGATTATGATGTGGGTGGCGAGCGAACGGAGGATGGAGGCAGAGAGGTTTGGGCGTTGGTTCGGGCGTGGACGGCCGCATAGCGAATAGGGATTTGGCTTTGAGCATGGTTTGTTTTTACAAGTAATGGAAATTGTTAGTGTAGTATTTATTCTGGAAGTCGGTTGCCTTGGGGAGAGTGACCTGGGTGCAGCGTAGTACAATAGTGATTCTTCTGAGCGCGTGTATTTTAACAATAGTATGCTACTCGCTTAACATTCTACTTTTTTTTATTTTATTCAAAGAAGCACATGGGTCAATGGCAAAATAGCTTTTTTATTTTTCAAAGGATGTGTTGGAGCAAGACTGTAAAAATCTTGCAAAGTGTTGTATTTAGGCCGCTACAGCGCCACATCCACGATGGGATAGTAGAGGCCCAAATACGGCCATATTTTGACACCTCCCTGGCCGTGAGAACAGTGTGTGTGTGTTTACACACACATCGGCTCTCGCTGCATATAAAGCAGCGCCCACGGCCAGCCCGCTTCCTTAGTTTAATTCGACACCCTTTATAGCTTCTATATCTTCTAGTATTTATCAATATAAGAAAGGTACAGTGAAGCTTGGGGATGTAGTCCTAGCCATATAATTACAAAAAGCAATGCCCAACTGCTAACTAATTGATGCAATGAATATGTTGTAAAAGAAGGCGACAATAATACAAGGGTTTAGGGCTATTCATTGCCCCTGGCATTGTTTACTACATTTCCCGCATCAAGAGGCCAGCAAGCCGCGGCGAGTATTTGCTATAGGGGCCACTCTCAAGCGCCGCAGAAAGCCTAGCGTTGTAGTTGGGGATCAGGCCCAAGTTGACGTCTGCCCGATAAAACTTTGGGCACACCAGCGCCAAAAGCATAATATACTCCAAAATATCGCAACTAGACTGGCCATTAAAACCAGACATGCACCAGATTTGCAGGCTCTTGCCAATGTCTCGGTGCGTGGCTACAATGTAATCAGGCACTTTGTTCTCTGGAATGTGTTCAAATTCTATACCCAAGCCATCAATACAGCATACGAGTTTTCTCAGAATGGGAAATGTCTTCAGCAAGCGTAGAATCTCAAAAAACGACAGTGCTCGTGAGCTCATGTCAAGCACCTGGACGTTTGTAAAACTATCTCCATACTTTGACCCAGGCATCGGGAAACTGGTCAACAGCGATGGCAGTAGTGTCATGTACTGGGCATGCCGTGAAAAGCAGTGCAGGAACTTGCTCAGAATGGCTTTAGACGTAAGAGAAATATCTTGGTGGTTATCAATTTCACGCACAACCACAACCTTGAGGGCCTTGCGGTTGCTTTCAAATACACCATTCACATGCAGCATCTCCACGACTCCTCTATCCATAGAAATGTTTAAATACTCCAATGTGGCGCTATTGCCACGAAATACCACGTCATCGGCAAATGGGTAAACGGGTGATAATTTCAAGCATTTTAGTACAGGAAACACAACAGGGTTGCTTGTGCCTCGGGTGCCATTTAGGTTTGCGCCGTCGCAATAGTACATTTGCAGGTATTGCAAGTTAGGGTAAGTCACATCGCGACCATTTCCGTCCTGCAGCAAAGTGCTAGCGTTGTTTATCCCAATAGCAAGATATTGGAGAATGGGCGATGCCTTTATCACCAGGGCTGTGTGTATGTCCGTCGACATCAAACAGTCCAGCTCTAGTCTAGATAGCATAGGAATGGCGTCAATAGTTGACCAGTGGTAAAAATCGACGTCGTTCAAGCTCAGAATTGCGTGCTTGGCATCCATGTATAGCGCTTTTGCAAAGGTGCTAAAGTAACCTTCATACAGCACTCCAATTGTTGTTTCGTCGATCCCCAAAAGCTCGTATTCCCTAATACAAACCAGCTTTACTGCTGCGGTCGCTGGCACAAGTGACCTCAAAAACAGAGCAAATGCGTTGATATTGGTAACAGCGCTCTCCTTTGACCCCAGAAACAAGATATTATAGACATTTATGGTAACGTAGAGCGTGTTGACAATGGGAAACCGAGTACTGCCCATGTACTCCAACAGTAGTTTACGCGAGCTACCGTCAAGGACACTAGACATTGTTGCTTTTACACAAAGCTCTCTGACCATGTGTACGACATTGCGCGGTAGTCTACTATCTTTTATCCAGTTTGGGCGGCTCAAGCGAATACTCCCAGTCTTGTTGTTGACAGTAAGTTGTAGCCTTCTCCACAAAAACTCCTGACCTGCTTGTCTCCAAGCTGAGCATACAAGCAAAACCTCCTTCAGGCCGCGAATCCAACTTGTAACACCTCTACCTGGTGACCTTTTCTCATGAACGTACATTTTGATGATTGTGCGCACCACAAGGGTGGGGAGCTGCTGAGCGAGTGATTGACGGTTGATCATAGTGAGCAGAATAAATGGCAAAAAAAAAAGAATAAAAAATGAAAGCAAAAGAGAGTTGAAACATCAAGACAGTGCACTTGCTTATACTTTATATAGAAAAGGCTGATTGCGCTGGGCTTGTCGACCGACACAAAGGAATACTAGTCCATATTTGCCAAGAATTTGGCGAGCACATATGGCTGCCCTTTGTTTTCTTTTCCCATTTTCTTTGCCTCACCTTGGCTTTTTTTTTCTTTTCGAGTGGGTAGCCAAAAAGCTAAAAAAGATTGCCCAGCCGATACACGTTTTTGCACTCCACAATTGTCCTTCAATAAGCGTTGCTGCTTTTTTCATTTCATGAGAACAGGCAATAGGTCACTTTAAAAAAGCCGAGCTGCAGCCGAGTAGGCTACTTTAAATGCCTCACTTCTTCGCAAGATAGGCTAATTGACTCTATAGTTTTCAGATACTTTAAAACCTCCCGAAAAAAAGCGTAAAGCGCTCATTTAACGGGAGAGATTCAAGATTGCTACGTGTATTGCTTTTATTTAATGCTTGCGGGTAATAAGCCTACTAAGCTGCAAAGCATACTTGCTATACGGTCCGCTCTTCAGCGCCGCAGCAAGGCACTTGTTGTAATCAGGAATCATGCCGAGATAAACATCAGCGCGACAGAACCTAGGACAAACCAGCGCCAAAAGCATCGTGTACTCCAACAAACGTTCGCTAGACTGTTCACCGTATCCATTCATGCACCAAATCACCAGGTTCTTCCCAGTATCGCCATAGTTGGCTACAATATGATCAGGCACTTCTTCATCGGACAGGTGTTGAAATTCGGGACCCAGGCCAGCTATTCCGCATTGAAGTTTTGTCAAAACCGGGAATGTCTCCAGCAAACAAAGTATCTCATAAAATGACAGCACGCGTGAGACCATATTAAGCACTTGAACGTTTTTAAAACTATTTTTGTGCCTTGACTCTGTTATCGAGATATAGTTCAACAGGGAGGGCGGTAATGACAGGTATTGAGCATGGCGAGCAAAGCAGTACAGGAATTTGCTCATAGTGGTATCAGATACACGGGAAATATCTTCATGGTCATCAGCCTCTCTTACAATTGCTGCCTTTAGGGCCTTTCGGTCACATTCAAACACGCCCTTTTTATGCAGCATACTAATGACACCCCAATTCATAGGAATGTTTAAATACTCCAATGTCGCGCTATTGCCACGGAACAAAACATCATCAGCAAATGGATAAACAGAAGCTAGCGTCAAGTGCTTTAGCACAGGAAATGCAACAAAGTCATTGATAGTTTGATCGACTTCTGGGTATGGACGGTCGCAAAAATGTATTTGCAGGTATTGCAAATTAGGGTAAACCACATCTCGACCATCATCGTCCTGTAACAAAGCACTAGCATTTCTAATCCCAATAGATAGATATTGGAGTACGGGCGATGCCTTTACCACCAAAGCAGTATGTGTCTTTGGTGACAACAGGCAGTCCAACTCAAGTCTAGAAACCATGGGAGTAGCTTCAATAGTAGATAGGCGCGACAGCTTAATATCATTCAAGTTCAACATAGCCTCCCTAGCACCCGCATAAAGCGAGCCAGCAAACACCTCAAAGTACTCTTCATACAACATTCCAACGGTTGATTCATTGATAGCCATAAACTCGTCCTCGCTAACGCATGCCAGCTTTACTGCCACATCAGCCGGTACCAATGACCTCAGAAACAGACAAAAAGCATTGATATTGGCGATAGCACCCTCCCTCGAGTCCCGGGCCTCGGTGTGATAGCCATTGATGGTGACATAGAGTTTGTTGGCAATGGGAAACCGACAATCGCCCAAGTACTCTGTCAGTAGCCTGAGAGAACTGCCGCCAACTACGCTGGACATGGACATGTTCACGCGAAACTCCCTAACCAAGTGCGCGGCATCATGAGGCAACTCTTCGTTCTCAACCCAGTTGGGTCGACTCAGACGAATGCTTCCGGCCTTCTCGTTGATAGTGAGCTGTAGTCTTCCCCACAAGAATTCACGAGAGGCGAGTCGCCAAGTAGAGCACACGAATAAGAGTTCTTTTAGGTTGTGTGTCCAACTTGTGACGCCCCTGAAAGGAGACCGTTTTTCGTTGATTATCTTTTTAATTATTGTGCGCAGTACATTATTAGGGAGCTGCTGAGCCGTGGAAAGACGGTTGGACATAGTAAGTGGAATGTGTGGCAAAGGCATAAATAGATAAACGCGACAATAGAGAGAAAAGAAAGTGGAGGGCGCAGGCAAAAAAGTGCTACTTCGATCTTTTTTAAAAATAAAAACAATGCCTTTTGCCTCACGCCTTTGCATACTCGCTTTATTATCTCCTTTTTCCTTTTTAGAGGGTTTGAGCAAAGAAGCAAGAGCTGCTTATTGGCACCTCTTTTAACACACCCTGTGCAACAATCGCTGAGAACAGACCCACAAGAGCAAAAGAACCGAATCGCGATCCCTGTGATTTGTGGAATAGCCAGCCAAACAAGACGCCAATAGTGACATACCCGCCTAATCATGTACAAAGTATTGTCTATTCGCCGTATCGCACACCGGAGATCACTCACAACAGCGCCTCATCGCGATCTCCTCACACTGGCTCTGCTTAAGCCAGATCTACTAGCCGACCCACAGACCGTAGAGCGCATCGTAGAGGAGATACGGCGGACGCCTGGACTACAGATCGTCGAAAGTGCGCAGCTATTCTGGACGCGCGAGCAAGCAGAGGAGTTCTACGATGAGCATCGCGGTCGATTCTTCTACAACCGCCTTGTCGACTACATGACGTCGGGGCCCATGCAGGCTTTGGCCTTGCGCGGACCGCAAGCCATTACAAAGTGGCGGGAGATGATGGGCTCGACTCATCCTGTGCGCATGCGAGTGCTCAACGGCGCTTGCTTGCGAGCTAGATACGGGCTGACGGACACGCGAAACTCGTTCCATGGCTCAGACTCGCCGGCATCCGCTGCGCGCGAGCTGGCATTCGTCTTTGGCAAGCAGACACTTGAAGAATTAGAGTCGTAGGTCATCATTGTTGATAAATTTTTACACGGAAATGAGATGGAAGAGTCAAGAAAGGAAGGGGCGAGTGTTGGAGAGGGACAAGTTGACAGATGCAAAGTTCATGAGCCTAAGGCCAGTCGCAAGAGATCGACGAGCCGCTGGCCTTGCACACAGTGCCCGGCGCACAGGAGTACGAAGGCGACCAGGAGCCGCGGAGGCAGTATTGGTACCCGCCACCCGAAGGCGAGCAGCGCAGGGCCGGGTCGGAGCAAGAGCCAGATGCTGCGCCTTCTCCCGGCGAGGTCGAGTAAGGGGGAGGCAGAGCCGTTGGCTCCACGGGGCCAGGCTTGGTGGTCGGCTGAGGGGCAGTGCTGTAAACAACCGGAGGCGCCTTGGAGTATGCCTCGGCAGGAGTCGGTTGGGCAGTTGGCTTGCTGGTGTAAGCGGGAGGGGTGGCAGTCTTGGTTTTGGCAATAGTAGGCGTGGCTGGAGCACGCGAAGTGTACGAGGCAGGAGGCGCGGGGGTGTGGGCAACAGGAGTGTTATCGCCGTACTGACCGCCGCCGCTGCCGCCATTCCCCGAAACGGTGATGGTGGTGGCGTTGTTGTAGTACTGTGCGCCGGTGTTAGAGTTGCCGCTGAACTCGGGAATGGTCGGGTATCCGTTGTGGTTGGCAATAGTCATCTGCTTCCCAGTGTATGGCGCCGATCCGCCCTTGATAGCCACGTCAGCGCAGTTCATGTAGAACTCGCGGTTGCCAATGGCGTTGACCCAGGTCCAGGCAAAGACCACCTTGTCCGAGCTAGGGAGACCCGCCGGAAGACCGAATGTGTACTGACGCACACCCTGGCTAGCGCCAAAGCAGGTGCCCAGAATCTGGTACACAACAACAAACGTGTTGCCGCCGTCGTACGACAGAGAGAACTCACAGTGGCCCCCGCCATGAGGTGCGCCGCCGGGGGCAAAAGTCACGGTGACGGGCTGGCCGGCAGTCCACGTAGCACACGGAGTAGGGAACGGAACCGTGTGCTTGCATAGGGGCTCATTAGCGCCCAGTGGCGACGACATCGAGTAGTCCATCGACTGACCCGCCGGGAGCGCAGGGCAGTTCTGGCCTCGGGAAGAGTAGCGAGGGCATGGCGAGATGATATCCATGTGAGCAGAGACCGAAGCCACCGCCAGGGCGGCAACAGAAAGGATCTTGGCCAGCATCAAAAAATGGTATGTACGAATGCGATAAAAAATGAGTGAAGGCGTTAGAATGAGCTATATACGGACCAGCGTATAGAGCGGATTTACAGGTTACCAAGTGAGAAGAGGAGAGGATGATTTTCGTGACAGTTGGCGAGGGTAAAAAAGAGGGCCTGGCAGTCCCTTTTATACGTCGCTGCTGCGACAAGACAGCCGAGGGCCTCAATAGGCTCGGAGCTTTTTTTAGATGCATCTTGATGTTTTGTCACCCGCTCATTGTGAGCAATAGGCAAAAGCAAAGCCTCTTCTATCAAACAATGTATTGTCCTGCACCTTTTCTTGCCAGAAGCCGCCTGGCCCACTCAACCCGCATCACATGGGGCGTATCTTCCAAAGATGATCGCCTCATCGGGACTGGCAGACAGGGGGACTGTGAAGCACGAGGGATCGACGCCTTTGAATTAAACTCCGGCGTCGCCTTCCATCTTGTGCATGTCCAAATCGGTCCAAAGTGCCGGCTTGGCAAAGACTGGCAAGTGTGAAACAGGGTCATCAAAATTTATTGCATGGAGGAGGCGCAATAAAGGGAAAGTTCGTTAAAGATGCCATTCAGGCAAAGCCGCAGTAGATGCCGCTGCCAGCACTCTTGCAAGTGGTGCCGCTGCCACAGCTGTACGACGGGCTCCAGGCTCCGCCAACACACACGTTGTAGCCGGCACCCGAGCACTGCATAGCGCCGGGGCTGCATGAACCGCCATCGCCGGCCTTTGCCTCGTGAGGGATGTTGCCGCTGCCGGGACCGTAGGTGGGCGTTGGCATGGGGGGAGCACTCGACACGGGGCTTGAGTATGAGGCCGGCATTGGGCGGGTGGAATATGCAGGGGTTGGGTACGCCACTGGAGGAGCGCTTGACACTGGGGCAGCCGGAGTGGCGTACGGCGGAGGATTGGGGCCAGCAGGCAGCTCGTTGCTGCCGCTGGGCGACACAGTGATGTTCTTGGCGCCAGTGTAGAGCTCCATGCCGGTCTCGTAGTTGCCGTTGAACTCGGGGATGGTCGGGTATCCTGGGTAGTTGGCGACGACCATCTGAGGACCGGTGAAGGACTTTGACGACCCGCCCGTGATAGCAACGTCAGCGCAGTTCATGTAAAACTCGCGGTTGCCCGAGGCATTGACCCACGACCAGGCAAAGACGGCCTTGTCGCTTGAGGGAAGATCGGCCGGCAAGTTGAAGGTGTAGCTGAGGATGGTCGCCGTATTGGTCAGGCTCGCTGGCTTGGATCCCAGGAAGCAGTAGCGGAGCTCACGATGAATGACAGCAAAGGTCTTGCCATTATCGTACGACATGGAGAACTCGCAATTGCCGCCCGAATGGATGGCGGCGCTGGGGTTGAACTTGATGGTCACAGACTGGCCGGCGGTCCAAGTGGCAGAGGGCGTGGCATAGGGCGTCGTATGGCGGCAGAGGGGCATGGTTCCGCCCAACTGCACTGAGCTGATGGGTCCGTTGATGGCCTTCTCGGCGATATCCAGCGATTGGCCTGCGGGAAGAGCGGGGCAGTTCAGGCCGACTGGAGAGTAGCGAGGACAGGGACTAATGATAGAGACGTGGCCTGCGGCGAGACCAGCGAGGGCGCCAAGGCAGCTAAAGAGAACGAAGTACTTCATTGCGATCAGGGTTCTTGGAGAGAAAGATGAAGAGGGACTTTGAGCGTTAATGACGAGCAACTAAAAGGGCGAGTGAGGTGGACGACCAGCGTTCACAAAGAGGAAGGGAAAGTTCGGTAAGTACAGGGGGTGGTAAGAATATTGAAGCGCACAGCGGACGAAGGTAGCCTGGAGAGAAAGTTGCCCACTCCTCCTTGGCCTTTTATATGCGCAGCGAGGGAGCTTGCCTCAATCACGTAAGCTCCGTATTGTGCTGTGAATGCCAGCGAAAGAGGCTGGTGGTGGTGGAGAGGCACTGAGACGATCTGCACCTCATCTTTTTTGCTTTGCCGAACACCCATTGTTCCATCAAATCAGGCCCCAAAAGATGGTCTGTCGCGGCGATCAGAAAAAGACATGCAGGAGTTTGAAAAATTTATATCAAATTAAGTCACATTTTTTTTTTACTTCTTTGGCCACGCGCAATGGACTGCGTTGCCGCCCAAGTTCTTGCAGACAGAGCCCGGTCCACAGGCAAAGATCTGGCCCCAGCTTCCGTTGCTGCAGATCCTGAACCCGGCTCCAATGCACTCCATGGACCCGTTGACGCAACGCCCGGGGCGTGAAGCAGAGGAAGTGGGCGCCACGGCGCTGCTAGTAGCCACGGCCGAGGAGGTGGGCGTAGGGGAAGGAGAAGACACGATCTCAGAGCTGGTCGCCGTGGAGCTGGTGGCCGTAGAGCTGGTCGCTGTGGAGCTCGAAGACTCGGAGCTGGTAGCCTCGGAGCTGGTTGCCTCAGAGCTGGTTGCCTCAGAGCTGGTCGCCTCGGAGCTGGTCGCCTCAGAGCTCGAAGACTCGGAGCTCGAAGACTCGGAGCTGGTAGCCTCGGAGCTTGAAGACTCGGAGCTGGTAGCCGCGGAGCTGGTAGCCTCGGAGCTGGTCGCCTCAGAGCTGGTCGCCTCAGAGCTGGCGGCCTCAGAGCTTGAAGACTCGGAGCTGGATGGAGTTGGCTCGGCAGAAGAGCTGGTCGCCTCAGAGCTGGATGCCTCAGAGCTGGTGGCCTCGGAGCTGGTCGCCTCAGAGCTCGAAGACTCGGAGCTGGTAGCCTCGGAGCTGGTTGCCTCAGAGCTGGTTGCCTCAGAGCTGGTCGCCTCAGAGCTGGTGGCGTCGGAGCTGGTCGACTCGGAGCTCGAAGACTCGGAGCTGGCGGAGTCAGAGCTGGATCCGTCAGTGTTGCTAGAAGAAGCAGGTGACTCGGTCTTGGAGCCACTGTCGCTGGGAGTAGCAGATGGGCTCGACTCAGAAGAGCTTGGGGAGGCAGATGACTCCGACTCGGAGGAATTGCTGGAGGTAGCCAGCGATCCAGTTTCTACAGAGCTGCCGCTGGTCTGAGAGGAGGACTCAGAGTTGGTGGCGCTGCTCGATGGCACTGAAGAGCTTGAGTTCTCCGAAGCGCTGGGAGTAGCCGATGAAACAGTCTCGGAAGATCCGCTATCAGACGATGCAGATGACTCGGATTCAGTTGCGCTATTGCTGGGAGTGCCAGTGACGCTGGGATCTACAGTGCTATAGCCGGGAGACGAAGAGGCAGAAGGCTCGCCAGAGTTGCTAGCGGAGGCCGAAGACTCGGTTGCAGCCGAGCTGCTGGTGTCCGAGGCCGAGTTGCTAGGCGTACCAGTTACGCTGGGCTCGACGGTGCTGTAGCCGGGAGACGACGCCGAGTGGCTGGAAGTGCCAGTGACGCTGGGCTCGACGGTGCTGTAGCCGGGAGACGACGCCGAGTGGCTGGAAGTGCCAGTGACGCTGGGCTCGACGGT